>JASCZW010005964.1:0-120156 GCA_034211315.2 Aedes japonicus | reverse complement strand
GGCCAGTATTGTGCCGGGCAGACGACTTCAAGCCACAAAGCAAACGGTTGAACGTGTGTTGGCGGATCTGTGAAGGTCTCCTCCCTGCGCCATCGCCTCTGCCACCGCCGCACTGCACTCTCACCCGGGCGGTTGTTGATGTTGCCGATGGCCAATTTATTGCCAAGTCGTGGGATGATGATTCGAAACGGATAGTGTTATTGCTGTGCTGTGAAAACACATACACACTTTCGGCCGGGGAGCGAGAGAGAGAGAGAGAGTGCACGACACGCACACGGGATCAAGGTTACATCACTTCGAAAGAACGCGAGCTTCTGAATTGTGCATTATCTCGTAAATTAAGCAATGTCCGAGTGTCCAATCATTCGGGATGGAGAGAAGCATGCGGACACAAATCAATAAAACAATCAAGAGAAATGTAAACAATCGAAATCGGAGGCTACCTTCGTCCGCTTTGCACTGCGGCTCCGAGTCTCGGGGGCCGTATAGTTGAAGTGGTAATTGCTTTTCATGTTTACGACACGAGTGCTAAATGGAGCTTCGTGATTGCTTGATGAGTGCTTTATTGGAAAAGATTCTTAGGACCATGCTGGGTGAATGTTTGAAGAATTCTGTATATTTGAATTGCCTCTTTAAATGTCATTAATATATTTTAATATTTAAATACCTTTTTCAATACCTGAGCATCCAACCAAACTAATTTCTAAGAGAACGTGAGTGATAGTTCTGTCAAACAAAATAAATTTGTTAGTGAATTTATCCAAATCAAGATCAATTTATTAGCAAAGGGTGTTTCGATTAAAATTTGGTCGACTTAAACTTGATGCATTTCCTTTCATCGTGCATTAAAAAAATTTACACGCCCCTCATTTTGAAGATGTGTGCGTGTAGCTTCATGCCTTTTTTTTTTTATTTTGAGATTGGCACTTCAGCTATCAAAATGGCGTCGAAGAAAGAGAAGCAACTCATCAAAATTTTGCACGTGCATGGCCAAAATCCAAACTACTCTCACGCCAAGTTGGCGAAATTGTTGAATGTGGCTAAATCAACTGTTATCAACGTATTAAAATTGCTCGGTGAACGTTTGTCGACAGCCAGAAAAGCTGGATCAGGGGAAAATCGAAAGCCGGAGCCAACAGCGACGACAAAAGGAGTTGCCCGCTGTTTCGAGCGGAGCCCCAACCTCTCCGTCCGAGATGTCGCAAATAAGCTGTTAGTGGCACCGCCAACTGTGTATAGAGCTTAAAAACGAGCTGGACTGTCGACTTACAAGAAAGTGGTGACTCCAAATCACGACGATAAACAAACCACGCCGGCCAAAGCACGATCGCGAAAGTTGTACATGACGATGCTGACGAAGTTTGATTGCGTGGTACAGGACGATGAAACTTACGTCAAGGCACTTTAAACAGCTTCCTGGAGAGGAATTTCATACGAAAATCGGACGGGGAAAGTTGGCAGACATTTTCTAGCATATTATACTGTCAAAGGTCTGTACCTATGACTTGAAGAGCAACGTTTACATTGCGACCGGAATCGTCAACCAGGAAATTTTAGCTGAGCGAGTGCCTACAAAAATGTCTACTACCTTTCCTGAAGCGACAAAATTGTTCCGTTCTATTTCAGCCGGATTCGGCATTTTGCCATTACGAAAAAAAGGCCATGAAGTGGTATGCTGCCAACAACTTTCAAGTGGTGCCAAAGGACAAGAACCCTCCCAACACACCAGAGCTCCGCCCAATCGAAAAATAATGGGCCATCGTCAAGCGAAACCTTAAAAAGACTCAATAAGCTGTTGTGAGCGAGAAACAGTTCAAAGTGGACATGAAGACTTGAACAATAAGTATAGAATTGGACAAACAGACTGTACAAAATCTTTTGGCAGGTGTTAAACGAAATTTGACTTAATTATAAAAACTTTGATCGACTCACACACATTACTGTTTGACCAAATTTTGATCGGAAAACCTTTTATTTTATGCATTTTCACATAAGTTACATGAAAACAAAATGATCGAATATTGAACATGCGTGCGTTTTGAATCAATTTTCCTGACACAATATTTTCCATTCTTTAATGTTTAGGATAATGTAGTTAATCATTTACATTCGATGTCACTGTTCATATCGCTCTCAAGATTGAAAATAAAATTGAATTACAAAATCAGTGTCGTACAAACATATTTGAACTCAATTTGATTAATTTTTCGATAAATCGATTAAAAAGCTGGATTTTAGAAAATGAGTGTTGGGAATAATAAATCTCTTAGCTATTTGTAACAGTGCATTGTTCTAATTCTCATCACCTATATTCATTGATATCAACATATACATGTACAGTTTTCTTAGGAAATTATATGTTTGACATATGATATCAAGATTTTTTTTTGTTGGTGCGTAGAACCACTGCGTCCACTGAGTTGAACTTTTGTGGTATCAAGATACTCTGTATCACGTAATTTAGCTAGTAGTCTGGATGGAGCATAATGCATTAGCGCGTATATTCATCGTGATATTCAATGGATACTCATCTCTTGAAGCGATTAAGCAGAAACGAAAACTAGTTGAGTCAAAATGAGATCCACAACAATGATCACTAGCAGTTTCCCATAAGGTGAATAAAAATATCGACTCCGTGCACCCTACTTAATTATAGACACTCAAGTAATAGATCGGCAAACGTGCCGCCATGTTGTATCCAAAACGAACATTTCCCATACGATTTGACAGTTGTTTTGGCTACATCAACTGTGCCAGACTCACGTTGGCCGGTCTGTTACTTGAGTGTATATACACTTAATGGGTTTTTTATCAGGTCCCTACTATTCTCCCAAAATTTCTGCACTAGCCCTTTGAAGTTTCTATGGAAATTGTTAAAAAAAAACCAAATTGGGTATAATGGCATACGAAAATGTTTCCTAACTGTACTTACTACTAGCTTAGCTAAGGACTTGTTTTCAATAACATATCGATATAACTAGGTATTAGCTAATAAGCGAGATCATGTTCTTTTACGATACTCCGCATACTAAAGAGAGTACTCGTGGAAAATGGCACACTCCAAAATGTTCACCAAAGTTCGGCCTCTTATCGGATTCTTTTATTACTTGTAGATTATAAAGATCAACAATTAAGCTTTTATTCGTTTTATATATTTCACAGTAAGTTATACAGTAAGTTTGCATCACAGCTTTACCGATCTCGTGTTTTTCTTCCTGAATTTCTTTAAATTGAGCTCATCTTATCTTTTTTTGAGACTCTAACGAAGCAAGAGTCAATTTGAACTGATTTGAACCAACAATAACGGTGCCGTTTTTCAGCCTCACCAAATGTGATGGTCTTTTACAAAATATTATTCAAACTAATTGTTTGAATGTTTTCAACAATTTATTTCAAAATTCATGGAGTTATAGCAAAACAATGTTGAAACATTGTGCACAAATGGGGCACAGAACCTGGAATGTCACTGAGAAAGTTGAAAAAAATTGAATAAATATGTGAGAAAGACATGCAAACAGCGATCAGTAAGTTTAGTGAGCATAAAACAAGTCGAAGATAATGCTCATTTGGATGAACGTACAATGAAGGCATTCAAGAAGAAGCAGCTGAAACAGAGTCTGAAACGAGAAAGATCGGTCAGGCCCAGAGTGCGAAAATTGTACGGTACAATGCTAGCTGGGAATTCGAATTGTATGATCATGGATGACAAAACTCCTTGCTGGGGTCACAATATTATAGGATACGTGAAGGAGAAGTACTGAATCAGTCTCAGACATCAATTTAAGCAGAAAAGCTTGGTTAGAAAGCCATGGTCTGGCAAGCTAATTGTGTTTGTGGTAAGCTTTCGCAACCATTCATCACAACTGTTTCGGCGAACAGTAAAATATGCATCAAAGAGTGCTTACAGAAAACGGCGTCTACCCATGATTCGAAGTCAGAAGGATCCTGTTTTCTTATGAAAAGATCTTGCGATGGTGGAATTGGTAAAATGGTTACCACCAGCAATGTTTCATTCGTCCCAAAGGACATGAACCCTTATAATTGCCCACGTCTAATTTGTGGAAACAGGTCTCGGCAGCAGATACCATCTTATGAAGAATGTTCGCAAGACGCTGCTCCAGCTAGCATACAATCACTAGATTGCAAATATTGAGAAAACTAACCGCATCATGCCGAACACCCACAATCACGTGAGTGACAACCACGGCATCACGGAAAACGGGGGTGAGGCGACGATTACGAATGATGAACTCCAGATATCTGGATGTGACAGAATCTTGTTTTACTTCCTAAGACAGAGAAGCCAACAGGTGATCTCCGATGCTTAAGCTGATCTGCTTTTTTGGAAAGGACGGGTAAGGTGCTTGAGGGCTTGGGGAGGTCTTCCGATCCACCTCTGAGCAGTCTGATCAGGTAGGTATCACGTGGTTCTGTATCGATTATCTGTCGATCTACCAAACTTGGAAGACGGCTGTATTGAGTTACCTTGAGATATAATATTCCGCCCACTTTATCACAAAACTTTGCGATTGGTTGAGTGGATTGGAGATAATAAAATCATTGGGTTTTGAACCAAGTCTCCCCTGGTTCGTGCTAAAACGATGAGTTTGGAAATCAATAGAAACATAAAGTTTTCAGAAGGCACGAAATGCTTCTAAGAGACTCTAATTTCACCAAACCCTTCGATCGTAGCTTCAGATGGATTAGCATAGATTGTTCTCTTCAGGAGGCTCAAATTATTTGAGTCGAATATAAGTTCCAGTAATAAAATAGTTTGTAGAATGTAGTTTAACAAATTGAAAGTTTACGAAAAAAGGAGTCTGCTTCGTGCATTGGCTGTGAACGGTTGTGTCGATGCTTTGTTGCGCACTATTTTATTATCGGGTATAGAGTGTTGTCTATTGTTTGGGTTATAGCGGGAGTGAAAAAAAACAAAGCTGATTCCGGTGACATGTGGAGGTTCGCCGGTTGTGGTCGGGATCATAATTAGTTGTGACCCATTCTGGTTTTTTGCCATACTCGCCGTGGTTGCATATCTTGGAACGAGTAAACCACTTTCCCATTTTGTGGAAAATTGATCTGAATTATCTTCAAATTGTTTTCCTAACGAAAAACCACCATTACACATTGCGAGTGACCCCAATAGCATCCTTACTGTTGGTTTAAATCAGTGCTTATATTGAAATACTTCACATTTCGTTTACCAAAATGAACCCTGCTGCTACCCAATCCTGTTATCCAACATCCCAGTGATTTCTCTTGTAAGTGCAGTAGTGTTCTTGGCTTCCAATAAAGCAAGTATCACGTCAACATATTTTTACCCTTTTCTTATTTGACCAGTATTCGGGTGGGGCCGATACCTGTATTGCTTTATTTTGGGATCACCAGTTCTTACACATTGAGGATGTATGTTAGCCCCAAGCATCATCTGTTGGTTGTCTGTGTAATAACAGCTGATCTGGCAAAAACGAAGTAGCAACCTCATGCAATTTTGCTCACGGCGAGTAAGATGCTTGAGAGGAAAATCCCCAACAGGCTGTCGAAGTACACGGAAGGTACAGGCGGTCTGTCAAGTACCCAGTTTGGCTTCCAAAAAGGCAAGTCAACGGTGGATGCCATCTAGTCTGTCACCAAGACAGCCAAGACGACACTCCAGCCAAAGAGGCGGGACATCAACAACTGTGCAGTGGCTACCCTTAAAACATTCAATAGCGCCAGTTGGAAGGCACTCGCTACCTCTCACCAGTGCCTCATATTCCTTTACTTCCAGAATCGTGTACTGGTCTACATCGCGGAAGCGAATCAGATATGTGTTCAAATCACCACAAGAGTTCGGCAAGGTACTATCCTCTGCCCAGTGCTTTGGAAGACATTGTATAACAAAGTGTTGGAACTAAAGTTCCTTTTGGGGGTTTAGATTGTTAGTTTTGCGGACGGCATCACGCTCAATATCTATGGCGAAGCCATCGAAGAGGTTAAGTTAACGGCTATTTACTCAATTGCTATTTGCACTACCTCCACAAATCGCCTTCTTGATTAGAAAGTTTTTTTTTTCAAATTTCAATAATTTCTCCTTCCAAACATCCTCTGGAATATCGAACTAAGACTTGCCAACGAAATATTCCTGCTCAGGAAGTTTTGGGTGAGGCCGGCGTCGTTCTTTGCAGTGATGTTTTGCTTTTCTTTCCTTCTTGGGGCTTTTTGCACCTTGTAAACATGTAACCCAGCACGCTTTATGATTCTCAGCACAAAACCGACGGACACCTTGGACTTTTTAGCGAGATTGACATGCATGGACGGTTCTTGAACTATTGCACTACTTTCCTGGCCATTTTACTGTCCAGTGGACCACTATTACGTCCACACTGTTCCTCTGCACCTTAAAGGAGCGTCCGAAGGTTCTCATCACACCAGACACAGTTGTATTTGCAATTCCAAGCTTCTAAGCGATCCATCGACGTGATCGTCAGTCGTTGCGAATCAAAACAAACCCAAAAAAGGAGAGAGTTCCTCTCCCATGTGCGCATCAGTAAACAGAGTGCACACAATAGATCGCTAAGAATAAACTATACAAGCCACAGTGGTACATGAGCGGCTTTCCATGCGTCAATTTTTGCCTGTTGAAGTGGCGGACTTGTTCCCGTTCGCTGACGAACCTCTCACCCACCGCAGTGGGATGTTAGGCAAAGATTGACGTCCATGGTTCGAGTACCATTGGATACATGCCCTATCGCTCAATTTTCAAAAACATCTGTTAGATTTTCCTACCTGCCGCACTCTGACGGAACTTTCAACACTTTCTCTTCACATCTTTCATTCTAGCCAAAAACATTGATGTTCACTCTTGGTGCCTCATGGTGATGAGCGAACATCTCCTTCTACATCATAATCGTTACTCCTCGCACGGAGAATACATAACATAACAATTAATGTAGGATTTAAAAGTTACAGAAGATTTTCAGTGTTCCATTTTTATAGAATACACACTTTATGCCTGCAAGAAGGCTTCCACGGCTATTTCGGTCATTGCGTTAGATACAGCTACCTAGGTAAGCTGGATATTACGTGCCTAAGAATGGTTATACGGAGGCTCCCTAGGGCAACATCTATGGTCAAATAACATCGCAAAAGAAACAACCCCACAATGAGTCTGTGGACCCACCGACTAATTCCGAAGCTATCTGGATGAGTCTGTCAGCGACACGGGGAAGTAAACTTCTATTTGACGTAGATCTCGCCAGGCCATGGTTGTTTTAGACAGTACATGTAGAAGAGGCACACCGAGTCCAACGCGTGTCCCAAATGCGCGGATGCAGAGGAATCCATAGAAAATGTGTTCACCGTATGTCCTCGCTTTGATGGTTCGAGAAACGGCATAATCGCCATGAGCGGCTAGGACACAAGTCTGATCTGATAATCTGATCCAGAGGATATACCCAGAGCGAGATCGACGAAAATGCAGCAGCTTCTCTGATCGCCCTAGAGCTAGAAGATGGCGCAATGATTAGCAGAAATTCAGAAGGAACTAGGTAACTACCAAAGTCCTAAGTAGTTAGACACAGTGGTTGCAGCAAAAAGCAGGAATATGGATTTCCGGAAAAACTGGCGCGGTTGGTCAAAGCAACGATGGATCGATTTGATGTGTGTCGTTCGAGTCGCAGGAACACTCTCGAGTCCCTTCGAATTTTGGAGAGGGTTAAGGCAAGGTGATGGATTGTCGTGTTTGTTGTTTAACATTGCATTGGAGGGTGTGATTCGAAAAGCAGGGATTGACACGAGTGGCACGATCTTCAGGAAGTCTATCCGACTATTTGGCTTCGCCGACGACGTTTATGTCGTAGCACGTTCCTTTGAGACGGTGGCGGAAACGTACATCAGACTTTAGGCTGAAGCTGGTAGAATTGGGCTTGTGATTAATGCATTGAAAACAAAATACATGAAGGGAAGAGGCCCACGAGAAGGCAATGCTAGCCTCCTACCACGAATTCAGATCACGGTGATGAAATCGAGGTAGTCGACGAATTCGTGTATCTGGGCTCATTGATGATCGACACCAGCAGAGAAATACAAAAGCGCAATATGGCTGGTAACCGTGCCTACTTTAGACTTCGAAGGACGCTGAGATCGAACAAAGTTCGCTGAACTACAAAGTTGACCATCTACAAGACATTAAATAGACCGGTAGTTCTCTACGGCCACGAAATATGGACATTGCTAGTGGAGGACCAACGCGCCTTTGGTGTCTTTGAATGGAAGGGGCTGCGTACGATCTACAGTGGGGTGCAGATGGAAGACGGAACGTGGAGAAAACGAATGAACCATGAATTGCATCAGTTACTGGGAGAACCTCCCATCGTACACATCGCAAAAATCGGTCGACTACGATGGGCTGGACATGTCGAAAAAATGTCGAACGACAGCCCTGTGAAAATGGTTCACGAAAACGAACCAACAGATACAAGAAGAAGAGGCGCGTAACGAGCAAGGTGGATCAATCAAGTAGAAGGCGACCCGCGGACCCTACGCAGACAGTGAGGCTGGCGAGAGACAGCCATGGACCGAATAGAATGGGGACAACTTCTGTGTGCAGCAGAGGCCACACCGGCCTTAGTCTGATTGGTAAGGTACCCTAGCAGAGGAAAATAACAAGCTGATATCATATAAGTAACAAGTTCTGTTATCCCAGTTATCGTTTTGTTTTCCGCTGTTATCACATAACAAATTTAGTTATCATATTGGCAAATTTTGTTATCATATGTTATCATTTTGACCACACTTTTTATTATGAACGTTATTAGTTGAACTGTAAAGCTATGAATATTTCCAGCATATTTGAACAAGAAATTTTGCTTTTAATCAAAATATTTTTTTCAGTTATCAGCATGAGAATTTGATTTCAAATTGATATCATAATTTGATACTATTTCAATAAATTTGCTTACAATAATAGGAATTGTTATCAAGTTGTTCGCAGTGATAACAAAATAAGTTATTATTATGATATTCAACGAGTATTTTCTTGTTATTCATTCTGTTATTTTGGCTGTTTATTCAGCCTGAATGATAACATATTCAGTGATCAAAAAATGATAACCTGGTAATAGAACTTGTTATCAATTTGGTATAATCTTTGCTCAGGTAAGGTATCATCAGTGGAAGTTTTGCCTACTACGGGCTCCAGAAGAAACGGCGGTCTAAAAAGATTCACCCCCGCACCAAATGCATCATGTACAAAACGTTAATAAGACCGGTGGTCCTCTACGAACACAAGATATGGACCATGCTCGAGGAGGACCTGCAAGCACTCGGAGTTTTCAAGCGACGCGTGCTAAGGACGATCTTTGGCAATGTGCAGGAGAACGGTGTGTGGGGACGAAGGATGAACCACGAGCTCGCTGCACTCTACGGCGAACCCAGCATCCAGAAAGTGGCCAAAGCCGGATGGACACGGTGGGCAGGGCATGTTGCAAGAATGCCCGGAACCACAATCCTGCAAAGTTGGTGTTTCCTACTGATCCGGTGGGCACAAGAAGGCGTGGAGCGCAGAGAGCACGATGGGTGGACCAGGTGGAGCGTGATCTGGCGAGCATTGGGCGTGACCGAGTTTGGAGAGCGGCAGCCGCAAACCGAGTATTGTGGCGTACTATTGTTGATTATGTCTTAACCTTAATTTGATGTTGAACAAATAAATGTTTGTTTGTATGTATCGTGGTTTTGAAGCGTTCCACAAGTCTTAATCAAGTTCTTCAGAATTCTCTTGAAAACTTTTGTTTCTCGGCAGGTTTTTCTACTTTTTTTTAGGCGTTTCATGCCAAAAACTTAGTGTTTACTTTGTGTTGAAAAAAAGCTGTTGGAAATTGAGCTATTTGAAGCTTGTACGATTTTTTTTCTTCATAAGTACGATCGCGTGTCATACCAGTAAAAGCATACTCAATATCCAGGTAATTGGGAAATTATGCTTTAAGTAAAATATCTTGACCCGATAAGAAAACCCAGTCCCAGTTTGGCAGGTACTGCTATGAAAATATTCTCTCAAAGCTCTAAAGGAAAGCCTACTACGTCACCAGCATGGCTACAGGTGAGTAGGACTTTCATAATGATCGGATCTTGGTTTCTGGAGAAACCTTTCCATGATCAAACTAACGTTGTGTTGTTTCTGTCAGCATCAGCTCACTTGGATTGCAAAGGTTTTGTCCATTTGAACTTTTCCTCAGGCGCCACATTTGGTAGCTCCCTTTTCATTTGAGTTTATCGATCAAAGTAACCAGCTAAGAAATAGTGTGATTCGTTAAACTCTTGAATAAGATAAATGAGTGAAAGTGAAACTAAAGAATTAAAAATTTCACCAAAAAATGATGTCCAAAATATGTTTAAATCAAGTGTATTTTTATTTCATTTGTGATTTGCATCGTTCCCAAGATTGCTGCTCTTTTTGTCTACGGAAAAATGTGATTTCCATTAAATCTGCTCTGGCCACTGTTAGCCATGAACATGATGGTCTTGCTACCAATAACTGCATTACCTTCTAGTTTCTTCGAACAACACCCCTGATTAATGTATTAAAGGGTGGAACGGTCAAAATTTGGTCAACTCAATATCGAAATTCTTATACCGACAAGCTGACATGAATTGGTATACAAACTATCATGATTTTTTTATATCAAGGACCATCTCTGACATCTGTATCCACGTTTCCGAAAAACGTTGAGCTACGTGACACATACAAAGGTGTATAGCTTCTTAGTTTGCTCGTGTCTGATCTATTATGAATAAAATAAATTTATCTGGAGAACAAGCCGGATGAAAAAACACTATAATCTATAATAATTTGTTGACCAAATGGTTCAGTTATAATTTTTCATTTTAGTGTTTGTTATATTCGTATTAACCGTCATATTTCTAGTTTCAAGGTTTTTGATCATGAACTTAAGAACGCGTCACTGATTGAATCATTGTTAAAGTTTTGAGCTTTCATCTCATTTTGTTATTAAAAAAGTTCCAAACACTCACCTCTGTTTTTAATTTGTTCTAACAGTAACCGCCTGCTGTTCACTTCAACGTTATTATTATTTTCACTCGTTGAACGTGGCCGTGTCTCGCTGGCGCTCGAGGAATAAGCTGCGTTATTTTTAACTTTTTGTATACAATTTTTTCAACACTTTTATTATATTCTTTCGCACACAGCCAAATCAGATCATTTGCAAGTCAATAAAGCAAAGACGATTCTGTTTTTCAAACACGGGTTGGCTGTAAAGCTAGATATTAGCGAAAACAAAATAAGAAGAAAATCAACAACGAAATGAGAAAAGTCAGCACCTTTCACGATTCTTCGCAAAACCACAAAACCGGATCGAATTCGCCGATAAAAAGAGTCTTTTACCTTGGCGACAGTTTTCGTCGTTCTCTCCGGTGCTGTTACCCTCGCAATCGAAGAGACACTTCCCGATGAGCAATGAATCGAAAATAAAATCACCTTAATCACCACGGTAAAGAAAGTATGAAAAATTGCGACAAAACAAATCACAAAAAAAATGTTGAAAACAACAAGCACCATCCCACGGATGATTGGTCAAGTAGGAGAGTGTCGCGACCCGCGTTCCCCGTAAAGCCACAATATGGCAAGAAAGTGTAGTGTCGTGAATCGAAACTGCGATCGACCGTCGTCGCGAGTGATTAAATTATAACTAAAAGCAAAAATGAACTCCGGCACCCCCGGAAAGCTGCTCACGTCCGACTCTTCAATAGCACACAAGCTTAGCCCGCGCGTGGTTGCGATCCCGTAGAACAAGTATAAGTAGGTGCCCACTTCTACTGCAACATGCGTCTTCCTCGCTGATCACCGAGCGTCGTTCGCGGTTGATCATGCGCGAGTGTGAGTTGATGGGGGTGTTCAAGAAATCTACACTCACATTAAGATGTTTGAACCGCAGACATTGGAGATGGGCAAGTGAACCACCCGAGCGAGTTTTGAATCGTTTGTCTGCAATGAACTGATCTTCTCCGGTCGCAGCGGTCGTCGACTAACTGTGGCGTACATATGTGTGAACAACTAGTTAGCATTACGCGAGTATTGATCGCGATCGTGACGCGGTGCAGTTTTTTTGTGTTCATTTTCTCGTCTCCTTTCCAACTAGTAGCAGCCGACCTGCATTCAGTGCACTGCTTGTAGAGTCGCTATGGCTAGCTGGCTAGGTTTGATCGCAATACTGATGCATGGAGATGGGCATGTGAAACCACTAATGGGATCACTGTATTGGAATTTAAATGTGGCGCCATGGGATTAAGGGAATGATTCGTGACAAAAAAGTGTGGATGAGTTTCTTTATTTTGGCGGAATGTTTTTGGTGTGATTTCGTGGCACGCTACACAGCATACACAGAGGCGTAGCAAGGGGTTGTTTGATCAAATAAGCAGAAGAAGTTTCCATTTAACTGGGTTCATGACTGCAGTTAACCACTCGCAGTCAGCGAAGGTTCTGTGCGTTTCCTTCAACATTATTCACTCATTTCGGCTTAGCTTAGCTTATCTTCTTGTGTCAGTTGACCAATTATCCAGAACTACTTCACTCCTGTCACCGCAGTCCTACGATGTTTGTGGTATGGACAATTGGTCTTAAAGCACTATGCAAAATCCAACACAAATTGCTGAAACTATTATTTTCCACCCTACTGGGAAAACCTACTGTTTCATAAATAAATCTCCGGAGGCCACTCATTAACCTCTAAAAATAAAACTTGATTTTGTTTTATTAGTAAGTTTGCTCAACTTTATTTGTCTCAACAGGTAATTACTTTACCAATCAGACCAAGGCCGGTGTGACTTCTAATATACACAAAAGCTGTCTCCATTGTATTTGGTCCATTGCTTTACCTCGCCAGCCTCGCTGTTTGTGGAGGACCTGCAGTTTGCCTTCAACTTGATCGTTCTATCTTGCTTGTAGCGCGCCTCTCCTTCTTGTACTAGTCTAATTATTGTCTTGTAGATGGTCAGTAGTTCGAAAAACTTTGACCAATCTTAGCATCTTTCGGAGTCCAAAGTAAGGATGATTGCCAGCCACAATGCGCCTTTGTATTTTTTTGCTGGTGTCGTTATCGGTGGTCACCAATAAGCCCGAATACACTAATTCGTCTGAACCCTCGATTTTAACACCGTCAATATGAGCTCGTGGTAGGAGGCTAACATTGTCTTCTCGTGAACCAGTGTTAACAGGTAGTATTCATGATTTGAAGTCGATTGCATTAGAAACCATATCAAGTTTTGATTTCAAACAAATGATAAAAATACGATTTTTTTCAGAACAGTTCGATGTAATCTATAAGCGAATGTATACTCACAGTTGTTATGAGTTTAAATGACCAAATTTCAAATAAAATATGTACGAATAATCTTGCTCACGTGTAAACTTCACGATCTTAGGGAGAACAGAATGATTTTCGAATACAAATTACCGTTCTTCATGTTTAAAATTCTGATATACTACCCAAAAAAATAACACCAAAAAACATTAAATATTACTGTGACAGTACATCAATTTACAGTGATTTTATCATGTTATTTAATGTTAATTTACAGCAATTTAGCATCAAATAGTATTGTCAAAAACATTAAAAAACATTGTTTTCATCGTTTTCACATTAAAAAAGGGGGGTCGTTAAGTATCTTCACAGCAATTTTTCGGATACTTTTCTTAAACATTTAGAAATAACTGACGATATTTTTTATTGTAAAATTCAGTCAGTAGCGCATCCGATAAACAATGACAAATATAGTCAAATTGCTGTTTTTCCGGTAAGATGGTTTTTGCTGTTAGTTTACTGTATACTGCTGTATTTATTTACTTTTTCAATTTTTTTTAGAATTTTAGCTTTCCTTTGAATAAAACAGTGGTAGTATTTTAGTACTCTTTTATTTGTTTATTAGTGCACTGTCTGAGCGTATGAAATGTTCATTTGGTGTAATAACTAATAATTAAATCCAATACTACAAAATTCAATTATAACAATGCAACATATTTTGAACAAAATATGGAACAGAACATATCAATTCGTTTTAAGGGACAGTTTTAAAAATTGTAAAAAGAGGTTGAATATTCGGTTTCCTGGTTTCCTTTCTCACTGTTTGTCGGATTCTGCCAGAACATTTTGCAGGGAAGCAAACTTGCGGGACCTATTCAAGTTGCCGATCTTCTCCGCGAGCGTTCGATTGATTATGGATTTGTGAGCGAGTGTATCAATCTGCGCATGGTTGCGATCCCCAACTTTTTTGGCCACTCTTTCTTTCGCTGTGTCTGCGAATAAGAATAGAAAATCATTAGTGGTTTATAATTGATAATGGATTTTTTTTTCAGGACTCACTGTCAATAAATTTCAATTTGGATGGCGAAATAGGCGGCTTAGGTATACATTCACTTTTGTTCTTGTAAATGCGGCCCGTAACCTACCGTTTACATAACTTCTCGGCTCCGTAAAAATGCAACGCCAAATTTTGAGCAAAAGCACCAACACTTTTGGACATTGAGTTAATGCGTTCGATTTGCTCAGATGAGATTCCCAGATCCTCAAGAGGAACAAATGCCTAGAAGGATTAAAAAAAGGTATTAGTTAGATATTAATTTTTTTTTAAGGATTCCTTACCTGATCCGAATTTGCACCTTCCTTGACTGCCTTCGGCATGTACCACCAGATCTTTCAATTCGGCATTTTCCGCGTTCTTGGCCTCAAGTTTTCGTTTATACTTTCGGATGGTTTCTTGCTGTTTATCGCACTTCTTTGCCAACCGCAAGCTCAGCTCAAGCTGTTCATTTTCAGTGTCTGAGATAAAAAAAATCGGTACCGAAATGTCTTGGTCATTGCTATGCAGGGGTGCTTGATCCTCGGCTTGATCCCATGATCTGTGGTCTTCAAGAATGGTACCCGGAACGTCAATACGTGTTTCTACAGGTTTGTCTTCCGGTTACAGTTTTGGTTCGCCCTTTTCTAACAAATCCTCGGTAGGCTGGTGTCGACACTCATCTCTTGAAATTTTCTCAGTAGGTACGCTTTTGAGTTGACTTGCTGCTGGAACATCCTCAGTTGGGAGTTTGTCAATTGCTTTTACTTGCACTGCATTCTTGATCTTAGTTGAACTGAAAGCGGAACTGGTTCTTACAATGCCCAGCAAAGGTTTTGTGAAGGATTGCTCTATTTTGCTGAACGACTGCTCCATATTGACGTCCACAAATTCATGACCGCTCCCACTGTAGTTGTATATGGCATTTTGTGATAGAGCTGAACTTAACTGTAATAAAAGTGAGGTAAAAATCAATTAGGAGAGCACTAAACTACAGCCTCTTCAGGTTTTTGACTCAAAGACAAATAAAAACGTACGGAAACATTTACATTTTCATACTAACAAATTATCTTACCACTGATTGCAAGTAGGATTGGTTTTCTTTGGCAGGTTGTTCCCGATCAGTCTGCTCCTTCCGGGTACGCACCTGCTTGCGTTGTGTAGAACTCGCTGTCGAAAAAAAAGTGCTGCTATTCATTTCCATTTACACATTTAAGAGCTTAATCTTAGCTTACCAGGCTTAGGGCTTGCAATTTGCTTTGCATTCCGACTTTTATGGGCTCGTTTCGGAGGCATTTTATAATAAAACTTTGATTGCGCTGTGAAATCCAACATGAGCAGGAACGAAATTTCACTACAATATGGCGATTTGTTTTCGAGGTTTGAGAGCCTTTTTTTAAGTCGGGTATTTACTGGGTGTGGTGATGGTGTCATATTTGCTAGCATGTCAAAGTATTATGTCAACATCAGACACACAACACATGACATTGACTTATTGTTTAGACGTGCTAGTAGATATTTATCATACTGCGTCACATCAGTGCACCCTGGCAAACGTTACGCATTTTCAAGGTGATTTTAAGACCACCGTATAGGTGGAAAAATTTGCATTTTGTACTTCTTTTTGTGCTTTGGTCTATTAGCGCATCACAGTGTAATTACTGCGCTCCACAATCGACGTCAGATTAACCCTGATTTAACGAATGTATAGAGTATTTAAAATCAATTAAGCGTTTAATATTCTTAGTTTTCCCCTGCACAAATATTTATTTAACAAACGTACTTACATCACTTCACAATGTTCTCACCTACTATATGGTTCATCACAGATGAAGTTCAATGTGCATATAATGCTTCATATTACAAATTGCGTTAAAAATTATGGCCCTCTATGGGCACTTTCATTGTTTCCATATGAAGACATTAACGGAATGATAAAAAAAATTACGGAAGGGCCCAAAAAATCTGTTCTACAAATTGCAACAAAGTATGTTCTCTCTCACTCACGATATAATTCTGATTATATGGAATATTGCCAAGAAAGAGTAGTACAGTTTTGTGATTTGGACAAATTTGAACCAGAGCATTTAGAAGACTTTCAAATTCCTGTTACTGTAATTCATACACAGATAAAAAGAAACATTGAATTTTCTGCGTTATCTAATGCACATAAAGGGAATGCTAGATTTGCCAGAGAATAATGGGATATTTCATGTAAATTTGAGCCAGATAACGCCTGAATCCTGCCTGTTGTATGAAAGATTGCCAATATTGTTGTATGGCCTATGAAAAGTTGCAAGCAATTTCGTTGTTTACGCCTCCTTTAGCTTGGATCTAAACGAGGGGATATTTTACACGCTTGTTAAAATTAATTATTTTTTTCTGTGTATGCTTTCTAAAACTCCCTTCAAAGCTATCAAAGTATTAAAATATAACAGGTACACTTTCAAAGCAGCAGATAAAGAAACAGAATCTAACAGCTCTACCAGACAAACTAGTTGTTATTCCACATTTAGTATGAAAGATGATGGAATAATTATTCGGGATTATCAAAACTATACTGTGCAATGAGCATGACTTTTTCTTTTTGTATTTGCTAGTAGATATATCTGATTTTAATAAGTACCCTCTTTATGGGAGGTTGGATAACAAAATGCTTAAGCTCATACAAGTTGATAAAAAAGTGTGTAAGGATTACTGTTCTAGAAAATATGTATCTTTTTTCTTTAGACTATGTTCTTTGGGTTGATTAAGGCCATATTAATAAATAAAGCTTGTTTATATTCACGATTTATTTCATTATTCTTCTAAAAATTACATCGAAACATCGTTTAAAATCAAATATTCCTCTGAAAAACGTTGTTAAAACATTGTTCTAACAAATTCGTTATCTCGGAACAATTGAGTTCACAGTAAATGGACAATGTTTTTCATTGTGACAATAAGAAACACTGTTTAATTAATGTTTTCACCGCAAAAAACATTGTTTTGCTCCAAAGTTCGATCGCCACATTCTGATCGCAACCTACACGTCTTGTGCTTCGTAAAACATATTTCAAACGAACTGACTGTTAAGTTTATCACTTGAAATATTTGAATGATACACAACATTTGCAGTCATTTTATTTCCGATTCCCGGGAAAATTGAAATCCATACTGCGGGCCTCGACTAGATTTGCGGGCCGTTATAATCGATGCTAGACCATTGAGGGTCAGCATTTCAGTTCAGATCAAACAAACTGTCTTTTTGACCGACTCAAGTACCCTGGTTTCATGGAATAGGCTGAATATCCACAGTATCGGCGAGAAGGATTGCTCAAAGGACAAGTTCTATATGAAGGAAACTAAAACAGAACTGCAACAGAACTACGTTATCAGCTCTGTTCATCGACGTGTCACGGGTTTCCTGATACAAACAATAACTACGTTTGTACGATAACTACGTTGTACCATATCTGTAAGAAGCAGTACGAATCGTTTAAATGTGAGGTTCGGATTTGGTACCATTGAAGCAGTGTGGATTTCCAAATAAACTTCCTGGTCAAGGATGAAGGGTTTGACGATGATTCTTCAAATGTGGATATTATGTATCATTTGAATAATACTAATAATTAGTGATAAGAAATTTATATTAATTCATGTCATTATTTTTTCGAAACTTGAACATTAACATAGCCATAGAAATAGTTGCGCAAAATCTCGAAATGGGTCAAGATGTAACGAGATGAACGAAAGTCGCATAATTCTGCAGCTGAACAAGTAGGAGTTGAAGTTGCTGAAGTATTCTATTTTTGAAACATGGTGATCACTGTTAACATTATTACAGTTTTGAATGCACAAGCAGACATACGTGTTTTCACCGAAACTGATGCCCTCTTCAGAGGAAGACTGCATAGATTTGACGCGCTTATTTGAGGAAGCTGATCCACATGAGTTATTTCCTCATTCTTCAAGTGAGTCTTGTGTGTATAATAAAAAAGAGTTAACTGAAACAATAGTTTACTGTCAATATTTTAATCCTATGCGCAGTGCACAAAAAATTAACGAAGCTCGGAATAAAATTAACGGTTGTCTATACGATATCATAATAGGAACTGAAACAAGTTGGTCTGATGAAATCAAAAGTGATGAAGTTTTTGGTAGAAAATTTAATGTATTCAGATGTGACCGTGACATTATCAGAGAAAAAATCCGGTGGTGGTGTACTTATTGCCTTCAATGCAAACCTCCAAGCCGAAATAATCCCTAGTGAAAAACATCAAGAATTTGAAGACGTGTGGGTAAAAGTAACGATAAATGGCGAACTTCATTTTTTTGTATCTGTTTACTTTCCTTCACATACGGCTAAAAAAGCTTCATATGACAAATTTTTAAACATCGCGGAATCTAGATTTCAAGTTTTGGAGCCTCAAACCATGGTTCACATTTATGGAGATTTGAACCAGAAAACATTTGATTTTATTCACGATAAGGATAACGAATCCTTACTGCTTCCAATTATAGGTGAAAATGAAACTTTACAACTTATTTTTGATAAAATCAACCACCTATGACTTCATCAAATAAATCATGTTCGGAACCAGCATAACTGCTATTTAGATTTTGTTTTTACTAATTTTACTGAAGATTTTAGTATTGACGAAGCTCTAGACCCACTATGAAAGAATGAAAAATTTCATGCTGCTATCGAATATTCATTATTCTCAGATTCTCATAGGCAACGTCCAGAAGATACTGATTACGAACTTGTTTACGATTTCAAAAACATAAACTATTCTGAAATTAACAGAAAACTAACAAATATAGATTGGCCGAACCTTTTAAAAAATGAAAAAGACATGAACAACGGCCGTTGACATATTTTGAAACAAACTATATGCAATTATTAGCGATTACGTTCCAAAGAAAAACAAGAGAATTTTAACAAACTATAAGCAACCGATATACACGTGAAATCAAAAATCTCAAAAACAGAAAACAAAAAGCTCACAAAGCATACGAAAAAATCAAAAGTTTATAAAATTTAGATAAATACATAGATATTTGTAGAGCACTTGATGCAGAAATATCATCAGCATATGAAAGGTACAATACAAGAGTAGAAAATAATATAAAATCCGATCCAAAGGCGTTCTTTAACTTCACGAAGGAAACAATGAAAACGTGTAACTTTCCTTCGCGCATGCAGTTTGAAGAGTTTGATGGTTCTGATAGGGGAGATATTTGTAATCAGTTTGCACGCTTTTTCCAAAATATTTATAAGAAATCCAACGATATTCTTGATTTTACCTATTTTTCCTATCTACCTGAGCATCAAAATGACGTATCAGTTGAAAACATCACTGTTCAAGAAATTTTAATGGCACTTAAAGGTCTTGATGCTGGAAAAGGACCTGGTCCAGATGGGATACATCCAGTACTATTGAAAGAACTAGCAGCTTCTTTTGTTAAACCCCTGTTTTGGCTCTTTAATCTATCACTTCAATCAGGAGACTTTCCACTATTCTGGAAAAAAACATTTTTAATACCTGTCTTTAAATCTGGAAAACGATCAGACATTAAACATTATAGAGGAATCGCAATCATTTCAAGCATTCCTAAAATGTTTGAAGCGATTGTAAATCAAAAATTATTCAACCAGGTAAAACATCGGATTTCAAATAATCAACATGGTTTTTTCAAAGGCAGATCAACATCTACTAATCTATTGGAATTTGTAGAATTTTCTTTAGGTGCAATAGATGCACTATTAAAATGGATCGAATCTTATCTGACAGATAGAACACAGGAGGTACGTTTCAAAGGAAAGATCTCAAGATCAGTTAATGTCACCTCAGGAGTTTCACAGGAATCTCATTTAGGTCCTCTTTTATTTATTCTTTTTGTTGATGATGTTAATCTTGTATTAAATCATCTTAACGTTATTATCTATGCTGATGATATGAAACTGTATATGAAAATCTGTAGTCAGTTAGATTTGCAACATTTTCAGAGTGAAATTGATGTCTTCTACTAAAAGTCTTGTGCTAAAAGTCTGCTTGATATTAATATAAAAAAGTGTAACATCATATCATATTCAAGAAAACTTACTCAACATCATTTCACGTATAATCTAGGAAATCAGTTAATTGAAAGATGCAACAAAATTAGAGACATAGAAGTGATTCTTGATTCTGACCTTTGTAGATCATTTTAATGCAACAATTCTCAAAGCAAATAATATGTTAGGATTTATCAAAAGGTTCAGTTATCATTTTAAGGATCCATATACTATCAAAACACTTTATGAACGTACGTAAGATCCATTCTCGAATTTTGCTCTGTTGTTTGGGCTCCATACCAAGAAACATACATTAGTCGTATAGAATCTGTACAAATTTTTTTTTTGTTATTTGCTCTTAGAAAACTAGGCTGAAATTCATTTCCTATTTCCTCGTATGAGTCTCGTTGCATGTTAATTGATATTGAATCATTGAAGAAAAGACGAGAAATTGCTATGATCCGTTTTGTTAACAATGTTATCTCGCATGTTAAGAATCAGAAATCTATTTCATGTAAGGCCTCAGAGAATAATTTATGATAACAATAGACCAATGAACAGAATGATGAACATATATAATGAATATTGTGAAATAATCGATTTTACTATGCCTAAAGCAGCAATAAGAAACAAAATGACTGCAAGAGTTGTACCTCATAGATACTAAGTTTATATAAATGTAAATATAAATGAATAAATGTAAATGTATATGTAGTCTACAATGATGATTGACGAAATAAATAAATAAATAAATAAATAAATGATTTAAACGATATTTGTTTGATGCATGAACGCTTATAATTATAATGTCAGCTTGTATTATTGGATGCATTTTTTAATTGGATTTTACTTCCTATAATTGATCCAAAAGCAGATCATAACCAATAGACTGCTCCACCCGCTAAATCTCCGTATAGTTCTGTCCATTCTGATCTGCAAAATATCCATGACATCGTTGGTAACATGGCGATCAGAAATTACTGATTCTTTCGAAACATTTCGAAAGAAAAACCTCGGATTCAGTCACACAGTTTTTACTGCCAAACTTTTTTTTCAGTCGCAAACACCAAAATGGTTCGTAACAGAACACAACATGGAACGGAAGCAGCGAGAGCTTGAGACATCATTTGAGAGATCGTTCGAACATCGATGACATCAGTTTATTGAATAAAGTGTTAGAAACGCTATGGTCAGAGATAAGTCAGTGATCAGGGAATGTGACGACAACGCCCCTCGTTGCAGCGCCGCACAGCAGACAGCAGACCACATAGACCGAATAGGTCAAACATGAAACTATTGAATTTGAGTTAAAATAAGTGAAGATTTGTACAAGCTATCGTAAGTAAAGTAATTAGAAAACAATGTGAACTTAAAAGCTTACTTACAGACTACACCTTATAGATAACTTTGTTTATGCTAGACAAGAAGGTTTTTTTTGTAAGGCAAATTATTTAATTTCAAAGCTTCTCATGCAACACATTTCACAGAGAACTAGAGTTTTGGTCCAGCACTCAATGCTTCCTCCAATGTCTTGATATTTATTGGGTAGTATACAATACCTAGAGATAATTGATAACTCAAAGCAGCTGTCTTAGAAAATTTCATAAATTTCATTCAATCCTGAGAGCCTATCTGTATATGTGTTTTAAAATTAATCCTTTCAAGGTCTTGGATAGGATTTTAAGTTGTTCTACAAACAAGAATGAAATTTAGCTCTCATCTATTGAATCCATGTCCCATTAAAGTCACACTTAATCAATATTGACACAACGTATTCTACTCGGTCACCTCTTCAACTTGCAGAATTTCATAACAGGAAAAGGCATCGCCAATGCTCCAGCTTCATGTTGGTATGATTTTTCAATGTGGCAATTCATAAATATTAAAAAGTTTTACTTTCCATGAGTCCTTCTCTGGCAGTTTTCCATTGCCGTTAACAAACGTTCGTCTGACTGTAACCCATCCCACGGCAACAGGCGACCAAAACCAGTCGCTCTATATGCTTTTATTTTATAGCGAAACAACTCCCCTCAAGTTATGATTACAGCGTTTCATTTTCGCCCCTTCGCATGCTAGGTGGCCATCTGCCTCTGTAGAGGAGATTCTGGCGTGGCGAAGGGAAACTTGTCTCATCATAACTTGCGAGGAATGAGGTGCCATAAAATCACCATCCCATCACACTGTTTCCGGAGAACCTCACGACAGTGGATTTCGTCATCTCTACAATAACACTTCTCCCTTGAATTTGCTCGAGGTCAGGGATATGTAACAACAAAACGCAAAAGAAACGGATACAGAGCCAAAGATATCTATTCCGATAAGAGAACCGACAGTTTACGTTCTCACTCTCCGCTTCTTAATTGGGAGGTAAATCACCACCATTATCCCACTGCATCTATCCATATCCTACATACGTGTTGGGGGTTGTAAAGCTGGGAAATGCTCGAACTGGTGGCGAACTGTGGTAAAATAAAAATACAAGTGAACGTGAAAGAGTGGAAAGAAGTACAAACTATAACTCGAAACAACAAGTTGCGCAAAATCGCCACTTGTTTGATTTTTACTCCAGTGTGGCACGTTTTCTATGTGACCCTCTGGATTCTCCTTTTTCCGATCGCTTGTGATGAGGTATTCTCTCTTCGTAAGTGAAACATTATGACTCTCAGTGGTAACTGTTGCCCGTCGGACTTTTTTTTAGCAGTTGAATGCAGAGAGGAAAGAGCAGCAATATCACTATGACCTCTTTGTAAGTAGTATTTCATTCGATGGGATGAGTAGGGAAGTGTAAATTTGAAGGGAGAGTGAATGCTCTCGTACCTCAGGAGTATGTCCGATCTGAGAGAACGGACAGACTATGCTCGAAACAGTGATGCTAGTAGGCCAATTCACATTTCAATCATTTAGGCAGGCAGGTCAAGTAATTATTTTTTATTCTTGCGTTTGTAGAAGAGTTATCAGTAAAGTGGTTTTCCTACTGCACACTTGTTGAAAAATAGGTAAAATGTTCCCTTATAATTATGAAATGAAGTTAATGTAAATATATCGGCAGTTTAACGTTGTTTCAACATTTGAATTATGTAAATGAAAAAATATATACTGCAATCGATTTTAAAATTGGTCAACCTATCACATTTAAAATGAAGTTCGACTCTTGTAGTGCAAGTAAGATTTTCTTCCCATTACTGTTCTACCTATACATCAATCCATTTATTTGATCAACCTTAAAATCCTATAAAATTTAACACAGCTGCAAACAGTTCAATCCATCAGTTGCTTAAAAATTCGATGAACTATGCGCTCGATAGCATGTGATGTGATACACAAAATCAAAGTTATTTTTCTCTGACTTAAGGTGAATTGCTGCTCCATGTATTTCTTGCTATATTTTATCTTTA
The DNA here is from genome assembly GCA_034211315.2 of Aedes japonicus. Lineage (NCBI taxonomy): Eukaryota > Metazoa > Arthropoda > Insecta > Diptera > Culicidae > Aedes > Aedes japonicus. Next base: position 96,393 of record JASCZW010005964.1, on the reverse strand, counting down.
TCTTGTAAACTTACATTGCTATTTCAAATTTATAAATTGCTGTTTTAGTAAATTAACATCGAATCGAACTCTATCAGATTGCTCACAGCAAGTTAGCGTACAAACTGATGTGGTGAAATATTCAATATCTTACAGATTCTGAGTTATATCAATTCTAAATTTTAAAGTTATGGCTGCCGTCGAGAATGAATCAGCGTAAGCCCTTAAGAAGTTCATATGATGCGATGTAAACAAATAAATATGTAAAAAGATGTTAAAATAAATAAAAGGGTTGATCGATGTAAACGATAAACGATGTACGTAGCCGTCCAATCTTGCTTAGCTGTTTTTAAAAATGATTTCAAAAATAGAACAAAATGCTCTTGTTTTGATTTAAATTTGTTCTATCAAATTTAACACACTGTAATTAACTAATAATGTTTTTTGTTGTTGCATGAAGCACGTAATCCATTACAGTATTTGAAAATGGGAAATATCCTTCTTATCAACATGCAACCCTGGTAGTGGACAGTAATTTCTGCTAGGACCAAAGATGTGAAGAGAAAGTGTCGATAGTCCGATAGAGCTCGGCAGGTTTTTAAAATTGAATAGAAATAGTTTTGAAATTGAGCGTAGGGCTTTTGTTCGGCAGTATTTCGAAGCAAACGTATACATGTTTGCTACACATCCCCATGCGGGGTAGGTTAAGGCAGGAACGGATTCGTCAAGATTGACGGACAAAAATGTAACCGCTTGATCGTGCTCAAATAACACCAATGGCATAGAATGGTTCTTGCGATGTGAAATCACGGTTTTGACCTCTCTAAAGACCATGATAACTGAAAATGATTGAAATTTGATATCCAATACATGTTTTTCTTCACATCTTTGGTTCAAGCAAAAATTGCAACTGGAACAGAACTTGTTCTATTTATTTATGGTAAAGTTAAGAGCCCACAAGAAAGGATCTTCGAAGTCCCGTACACCCTCACATGCAACGGCGTCATTTTAAATGTATAAATTTATTTTTTTTCAGATACAATCGTCTAAACATTACAGAGCCAAGTTTCCGTTATATATTTTTTTTCAGATTTTGTAAATTACCCATGATGTTGGAAAGATATTTCTAATTTCAAAAAAAAAAAAATTGTTCTACGATTAATCATTGTTGAGTTATGAATTTTCGAAATTTGTGATGTTCGGGAAAATCGGAAATTTCAATTTGCGCAGTCAAGAAAATCTGGCAACCACGATTTTTTAAATTTGGACAAAGTTTCGCAACAATCTGAAACACTTCGGCCCAAACCTGTACGATAATAATAAAATAAAAACTCCCATTGCGGAGAGTGACATTTACCCATATATTAAACTATTTCACTCAGTCCAGGCGTAACTCTACTGAATTGTATGAAATGACTTTTTACAGCACTGCCAGAGATGCCAGAACCCTGTATTCACACAATCTTAATTTTACAATTCCCGCATATTATTGTTGGAAGTTTTCGAGGAAATTGTTCAATCTGTAATTCTGACTTGTTTCATTTAGGCAAAATGGCGGGTAGCAGCCGAAAATAGGGCTTTTTGTGTATTGTGTAACCTGCTTTGGTCTCTGATTTTGCAAACGAGAACAAAAATGTCGGTCTATATAAGTCACTGATCTCAAGTTTCTAGAAGCATGTCAGAATCGCAGAAAAACAGTAAATCATTCGAGGTTTTCAACTACAAAATGAAACGCATGCGTTGTGCGCATATTGTATCAAGTATGTCTTGATTTCAACGTTGTTGAGAGTTCGTAGAGAATTGTCTGAGTTACCAAACTCTTTTCAGTTCAGTTCACCACGAGATACTTTTCATTTATTGAAAATCCTTGCTCCATCGTTGCATTATCGTGGGACAGGATGAGCATCTTTTCAACAAATGTTGTCAAATTTAGCAGCTCTTTCTTAGAATGACCAATTTGTTCTTTCAATTTGTGAGTTGATAGTCTTTATCTACGAACGTTTCCTGACTCCAGACGCTTTTTAGCTATGTCCTTGATGCGAGTTATAACGTCAGGGTTAAAATAGCTGACGTAAAACGTCATGGACACACGGGATCAAATCCCTAGCACTACGAAGATTTCGGAGAACAAACCTCAAATACTACTAGGACTTCAGGCGTTAAATTTTCACTAGAGCATCAATTGGTTTTCAACTTGAGCGTTGTTTGTTTGTGATTTTTAGTCTAAAAAAGGTAAAGTGATAACTAACCTAACCTATAATTCAATTGGAAAAAGGACTGTCTCCCGTTTCACCTTAAATGGAATGTTAATAAAACTAAATTTCTTAAACTAGGACCACAATCTAGTAAAAGAAAGCTTCTCTAGCTAATTGTGGTCTCAATTATGCAAATTGACAAGCAGATTTACCCATTTCGCAAATTTCTCCGAATTTAGTCTATATAACAGGAGTTGAAAAATACACAGCTCATTTTTTGAAAAGCATTTGCTTAAAAAAAAATGTCGGATGCATTTGGGGTCTTTATTATTGCTGTAAGGTGACAACTGATTTCTGTCTACTGCATTGATTAATATTTCTATTATACAAATAGATTGAGATTTCATGGTATTCCAGTATTCCTACTCCTAAAATTTCAGTTATGCATACAATAGTGATGCTATTGTAAGGAGTTCAAGTTGAACGAGAACAACAGTAAGTAATGTGCCTCACCAGTCACAGCCGTGTAGCGAGATTTTCTAAACGGTATATATCTAAATAGGCTGAACAAAGCCAGCAGATAATGATTCACATGCCAATGTCTAACACTGTTTCATTCCGTTGATGAGATCGTTGGACCGAGTAGATGACAAAAAAGCTACTCGAATCGTTTGAAAAGGTGTTACAAATGTCGATCTCTCACGAATCACAATAGCCCTACGATATACAACTACATTAAATGAAAAAACAAACATTCATCTAAGGGATCATGATTCAAATTCGCCACAGTGTTTTGGAATTCGTGAGAAATCAACGTTTTAACTCATTTTTTAAAGTTAGCTTTCAGGCCCTAAGAATGAATTACTCGAGAAGTGTACTTACCAGAACAAAACAGAATAATTTCAAAATTACTGTAGATTTATAAACATAACATTAATCTATGAAACCCTTGAACTTTCAATTCAGTTTTTTGGTCGTTTTGTTCGAAATATATGCTAAACTAGGCTATACTTCTGGAGCTAATTGCCAAACAAGCGTGCTATGAGTTTTTCAAAAGGCAGCAAACAAAAGTTGTCATTCTGGACGGGACAGTAGTACTGATCCAGTGCTTTTATGCATTGGTCATTCGAAACTTCGTGCCATCGAAACTTATTGGAATAGATGAGGGACATTGGGAGTGTTGGCGGTCTTCATTACAGCGTTAATCTTCAGCTGGTACATCTCCCCTACGGTACATCTCTTGGCAGAATGGGCTTAGACCAGGTCTGGCCAAGAGATCACATTATCCTTTGTTTGATTCTGTTTGCTAAAGGAGGCAACTTAAGGAAAGGATTTTCGTTGAGTTTATTTCCTCGTTCTCAATCGTTTTGCACCATACTTAAGACTTAAAATGTTAAAATAATATCACTCTATTACATTTTACCGTAATACACCGTACATTCTTTAAGCAGAGTATTGACGAAATATCGCAATCCAGGTAATAAATCTATGCATACTTTAGCATTCCTACGTCATAATTCCGAACATTGGGGGCTGTTCCTTGTATTTTTTTCTATACACAACAGGCTTGTTACTGTTTGCGATACACAAGAGTATTCAACGCCTGGTGGTTTTTTGAAGGCAATGCAAAATAAGAAAGACCGCAAAAATATGTGCAAATTTGAAAAGGCCAAGACGCCTTAAAAATAATAGATAAAAGATAAAGTTTGCGACAGTTGTAAAACAGAACAAGTAAATGAATGTGGATCCCGGAGCCAATGTATTAGCTGAGGCGCCCACTGATGAGACGGAGGTGTGGCATTTGCTAGCATTTCATAACATCTTGTCGACATTCGCCTCACACCACAAGGCTCGTACCACCTTAATTTTCCTCAGCCTACTTACGAATAAAATACTCCACTCACACATATTCTTTACGCAAATTTTCAGCAAAATCCTCAATACAGACAAATACAGACATTTTTCAACATTTTGAAAAACTGTCTGGCATCACTGCATGTGACATGATTGAATTTATTCTTGTAGCATACAAAGCAAATACATACAATGCTATGTCTCTTTCCTAAATCAAAACACTAGCCAGACTAAGCAGTTATAACATGTTACAAGCCAATCTAGATGACGTTTTTAAATTATTTGAAAACCGTTATAACATGTTATAGCTCTGAAATCTAAACAAGGCATAAACTTCTCATGTCTGGGTTTGGTTGTGTGCCTTCTGGAAATATGGCAGTGAGCTTTCAACGAAAACGCAAAGAAAAATCTGTCAAAAAGCTTAAAAATTGTAAGCCAACTTTTAGGTCATATGATGGAAAACAAAACATTTTCAAACGACGATGGACACTAAAGTGTGTATGCGTCAATGGGATGTAATGAAACATTATAGTCTTGATTCTACTGCCATGCTATTCATTATTAGAGCGTTTCCAACCGAAATGACCTACCGACCAACTTTGAGTGTCTCCGATTTAATTGACAATTTGTACACACGTTTTACCCACGAAAGTAAGTTTTTTCCACTGATGCAAAAAATGTTTGAACTCAAGAGTCAGTTTTAAAAAGGGCGTAAGCATTTTGAATTGCACTTCAATTAATAATTTGTAGCTCAAAAACCTTTGGTAGTACAACAAAAAACTGTCTAAGAACAAGTTGTGGCCCTTTGAATGAAGGTTGTAAAAAAAATATACATTGAAAATAAAAAAAAAAATTAACATTAAATTTAAATTGCTTTCCTAACGACTTTTTGAGTTTTTTTTATTATTGTTGTAACGATTTTTTTATTAAGTTATAACGAAAATTTTAGTAAAAATTTCAGGTTGCAGAAATGTTAGAGAAAGCCGTTTGTACATCATCAACTCGTGTATTTCTACAAAAATTAATATTTGAAAAAATAAACGTATTCTGACGATATATTCCGATTTTTTAGGTATTCAAAAACATTTCAGCTCGATAAGAGCATTCGTCCTCGAGATATTTCCGATTTAATTTTATCATATTAGAATAATATTCGAAAATACGACCTTTTCATAAATTATTCGTGTTTCTCTAGTAACCACAAAACGTTTTTAGAAATTTTTGTTAAGTTTCCTACAACTCTCTATTTGAAGGCAAGACGATGAACGGTTCAAATAATATGGGGTAAAATGGTTCAAACAGTATTTTTAAAATTTTCGTTCAACATATGCCTATGAAAGTCACTTTTTGCCTAACATAATTAATGGACGTTCCCTAAATACCTGAACCGCTATTGTGTCTAGTTCAATTACTTCAAGTTTTTCAAGCTACTGACAGCCTTTGATGATACCTAAAATTCAGACAGGCGGTAATATGGTCCAACATTTGAACAAAACAGATTATAAACAGTAGAGGACCCACAGCGCTGACGTTGTTGGCAAAATATCTTTTCCTGGTTTTAGTAGGCCATGATCATAACTTTTAACGTGAAAAGATTTGACAGTTATGTACCTGGCATGTTCACGTGTGAGAACAAGACAAACATTAGCGCTATGTATCCTCTATAGTTTATAAACTGTTTTATTTGAACCAATTCATTCAATCATCTTGCAGTGTAAGAGAGAGTAGCGTAAAATTTATTATACACTTCGAAAAACGAGCTTCTGTTCTTAGAGAATCTGGAAAAATGTATGACAAGGTCGTATTTTCGAAAATTATTCAAGTATGATGAAATTAAATCGCAGATATCTTTAGAACGGAGACTCTTACGAAAATTTTAAACACAGGCCTAAAATTTTAAAAATGCGTCGCAAATCAGATTATATCATCAGAATACGTTTATTTTCGTAAATATTAAAATTTTGGGAACTACACCGATATCAACTCTAGTTCTAGAATCCTTTTTCCCTGACATATCTCCATAAATTTTCGTTTAAAGTTGCGTAATAACTTAAAATTTAAGTAAACCCAATCGAAAAATAGTTTTTTGAGATATTTAAATTTTCATGTTGATTGTCGATTTTTTCCGATTTTTTTTTCACAGTATATATTTTTTTCACAACCTTTATACATAGGGTTACACCTTGTTTCTGAACAGTTTTTTTTGCACAACCAAAGGTTTTAGAGCTACAAATTATTAATTGAAGTGCTATTCTAAATGCTTACGCCCTTTTTAAAACTGACTTTTGAGTCACAAAACTCTTTGTTAGCGTGAATGTAAGGCTTCATATCAATAAAAAAATATCGAGAATAATTTTCCACATTTCCAGGTCATTTCTCCTAGAAACGCTCATTATTGAGTTGTGTATGCAACAATGATAAAGATCAAGGGGTGGATCGCTCAGCATACTTTTTTCCTGTGCCCCTTTTTTTTTGAGTGTGTCAACAAGCGTTGCAATGTTTTGGGAGTTCCTGTAATGTGCCGAAGGTGCCGATGTGTTGACAGCCAAAATTGCTATTGTCTGCTGAGCCTGGCAACCAAGCAGCGCATATTGGCAAGGTTGCTGGTTTCATATTTCTATAAAATCAACTGTTAAAACTGTGCCTCAGTGTGCCACACATGTGGTATGGATTGAAAATAAAATTGCTGCTGTTAGGAAACATATTCGTCTAGTGTGTGAGACATCTAAGCTGGTACACTGTTCTAAGCGGCTTACCCTTGATAAAGATACACTATTTTTTGTCCCAACATTGAAAATGTAGGACAATGTCTCTATCATTCGTGCAAAACGATCAATTTGACCTCATTTTTCGGCCCTTAACTAAACCCTGTGCTCAGGTAGTCAAGAAAAATTCCCCTACGAAGAAATCCTAGATCAGAGCGGAAATCGAACCCGGCTACTTCCTGCATGATGTTGCTTTGTAAATGCGCCATAAGTGACCGAGCTAGAGAAGGACGTTCGAAGTATGTATGTTTCTCTTATCTCAGTTAATTATAAAACACCTCTGTTGGCCGCACTGGCCTGAGCGCACCTTCCGTTGGTTGCGTACCTTGATCGATATACGCTGGAGTGGATTCTGCAACGCAAGCAAATGTCAAGTAACGATCTGTCACCCGATTAGTAAATAGAAGTAAGGAAAAAAGCTAAAAGAAAACGATTACATTGTTAACGTTCGTGAATTAAAGGAGTGTAATTGGTGGCTTGATTTCCATAATGAAGTGAAAAGGGTACACGTAGAGACAAATATAGAGCAAAGGTATAATCTATCCTGAATATTATTAGAGCCAGTAAGTTGAAATGAATTAACCTAAATGTAACATAAACACTATCCGTACAAATAGGTTTCCAACATCTATAGCGTGAGAATTGTGATTAGCGATTGTTAGCGATAGGATAGGATTTATTGAATAACAATCCAGTCGAGAACTGCCCGATCCGTACCCAGGATATAAACTGAAGGAACTAAACGTGAGTTTGAAACTTGAACTATAAGCTAATCTTTTTTCTTCGAACTACAATTACTACTACACCTGACACATAAAGCTAAATTACAATAGGCTTGTTGACTGAATTCTTTTGAAATATAAGGTAGTAATATTTTTCAATTTTTCAATTTTTCAACAACGTCCTCGTTTTCCAAATTTCCTCATTCAATTTCACCAGCTGTCATACTTCACTCGCAGATATTTTGATGGAAACGCACGGTAGGTTGCTTTGTTCCGTCGAACGCCATTTTCGAACTCGACATCGTTTGAAAAATACCATTGCCCACCCTGTGCAAGGGTGTCCTTTTTCTCCTCTCACGAGAGCCATAAAGCGATTCTCCATTTCTCACGCTCACCGCGCTCTCTCGCTCACCAAATCAATCTCTCTCTCTCTCTCTCATTGTGTCTCACCCCTCGCATTTCGCAACTGGTGGATCGTTAGAAGGGTGGTTTTTACGTCCTGCCGCGTCGTGTGGCGGTTAGCAGAGGTCTGCAGAAGAAGACACCCATATATATAATGAATGGACGCAACCTTGCCCGAGCTGGTGTGGTGGGGTCGCTCATTCAGTCAGTTTGGTTCGGTTTTCTTTCCGTACTTTCAGTAGAGAAAAGCGCTCGCTGCTGGGTGGACGTAGATTTTCGTTCGTTCGTTCGTTCGTTCCTCTTATTACCGGAAGAAGGTGTTTTGTGAAGTTTCAGTGTATGTCCAACAGCGCTGTACTGACGGCAGAGCTCTAGTATTCCCATACCCCTCGTTGTTCTCTTGGTTTTCTTTCGGGGATATTTTTTTTCCGGACTCAGTTGAAGGTGTGTTCCGCGATTCTCTTTGTTCCGCGCGTAATGTGCTTTTTTGGATGACTCGTGAAGAAAAGCAGTTACTTTCGGTGGTTGCTACTGGTGAGTGATTCCTTCTTTTGATCCTCTTCACGCGAAGACGACTAGCTCGGTGCGGAAAGGAAGGGCTCCGTGCGTGTTGGTAGTAGTGATTGTCTTAGTTTTCCCTTCATATTCGGGTACGGCGAAGAGTGTGTTTCAGGATCTTTATTTTCTTCCTACTCGAGAAGAAGCAATACAACTCAAGGATAATTTCATTGCTTGCTTCGAGGAGCGGAAGTTAAGTGATTGTTTTTCATCGTTTATTGAAAATAGAATTTTCGGCGAAAATAGGAATCGAGCTGGATACACGCATTGTGGAAAAAGGTGAAGACATTTTTACTTTTGTAGAAAAAGTAACGAATGAAATGATTTTGTACATTTTTTTTTTTCGTTGACTTAAATAAGTTAGTTCATAGATAGAAACCACGTTCCTTTTCACCAAAAAACCTGCTGCGATTTGATATCCGTCCTAGAGCTGAAAAAGTCATATCCGTGACCGAGTTCCAAAAACCATTAATACTGGAATAAAGTGAAAGTGTAGAAATGTGTCCTTGTCATTTCGTGGTTCCGTCACAGGAAGAAATATACGATCCACCATCGTAAATGCGGGTGCGAAGAAGTGTTCAAAGGTGAAAGTAGCGATCCGAAATGCTGATAACAGGATTACGTGACATTCGTCTGTTTTTCTTTAGGAGCAAATTTGATTCGTTACGGTCTACACATGGGTGGATTCAATGCGACGACGGCGATGTTGATGGATCGAGTGTCTGTAGGGAGATTCTTGGCCGTACATTGGCGTGAATTGAATTAAAGTGGTTCTGGATTAGAACGAATTACTTAAACCTATTATGTGATAAACACCCTCTAGTGTTGGTGCACATTAGCGAGTATTATTATAGCATATGGTAACTGAACAGCACCATGGGGAAACGAGGCTTCACCACGTTTCAGTGAGACTAATAAAAGAAGAAAATAAAAACGGCACCTCAGTATGGAAACCAGCTGATAAAAAATGAATGCGGAGAACAATTTGAACGAATTGTCTGGCTTTGTTGGGGCGATGGACACTGGCTCGTCGGTTGGTGTTGGATATTTTGCGTCGTCTTTCAGTGCACAGAATTGCTGTGTTGTGGAGATCATTTACTTTAACAAGATGACAACAACGGCAGGAAGCAGTCGATCCCGCTGGATCTGAAATTGAAGACGTTGTTCAAGCAGTGATCTGGATATTTGAAGACTGGCAACATTTTGGTCGTTTGAGGAAGCTGAAGCTTCTTTTTTTTACAGAGTTGTATTGTGTGAATCCTTGACGGCAGCCGCAATTGATGTTAAGTAGACAATGATTTATAATATTGACGATTAGTGAGAATTGAGGAGGTTCTCTTGGTTCAAGAAGTATTGTTGTAGCAATAAAGTAGAACCGGTCGATCTGAGAAAGTTTGTACACGGTGTGATACCGAAGGCATGATATGTTTCAAGAGAAAGTGTTTTTTTTTAAGAGTGATTGTTTTTTTCTCAGAAGAAATGTGTTCATTATTGGGGATGGATAAAATCGTTATGTTTCAATTAAAATATATATACTAATTATTTGAAATTTAATAAAACCTATTATAAGCATGAGCATGAGCATGGTTGACCACCCGACGTTGTTACTCCGTACGTCCCTCAGTTTGTAAAAAAAACGGTTGATCCAATATCAATGCAATATTGGCGCCGGCCCCACCCGAATGCATGTCAAACAAGGAAAGAATAGGAATATGTTGACGTGATACTCGCTTTATTAGAAGCCGAGAATACCCTGCACATCCACGATAAATAAATGAAATGTTGGATAAAAGGTTTTGATTTGCTGCATGACTCTTTGTGGTAAAATACGCTGAATTTGCACTACGCCTAGTAAAATTTTTAAGCATGAGACCGGTTTCCAATTTGGACCAGTTTGTACCAGTTTGTATTTGTACAATCACAATGAATTGATTTAAACCAACAGAAGCAATACTGTTGGCGCCCCTCAAAGAGCGTGATAAGGATTTTTCATTTAGAAAACAACGTCATTTTTAACAACGCTTTAGACCGATTTGAACCAACAGTAAGGATGCTGCTGTGCATGAGCATTAGCATGACTTATTAACCCTTCGTAGTTTGCTACTCCGTGATTGATGGAAGCCAACGATGTTACTTAGGAGTAGTGAATCATTCTTAACGGGAGTCTCCAGGTGTCCTCGTTTACAGATCATTTAGGGAAGCAAAGGAATGTTTGTTTGATACTCTATAATACTAAAAGCCTACGTTTAAACTACTACACCCCTATGAGAACATAAATAGTAGAAATTATTTGTGGAAGGTTGTTTTTATCGGTTCCGTTTTGGTATCAGCGGTGCAAATAAAAAACCGCCGTTTTCCAATAGATAGCGCCACCAGCAAATATTAGTGAACAATGTCGAGCCCGAACGCCTCAGCGATATAAACATTCAATATTCATAAGTTTGCATTATGATTATTTGCCATAAGAAATCAGTACTCCAAAAATAAAAGAGCAAGATTGTAATGCAATTTCGCATGATTTTGTTTCATTTCTCGTTATGGATCGTAACATGGAGAAAAAATGCAACATTGGTTGTGGGCAAAAAAGCAACACATCAATTTGATTTGAAAACTTCAAGGTGTGAGTGAGGTTGTGCAGTATATTATTGTTGAATATAGGTTTCGAGTCCAGATATCAATGACTCACAAAAAAATCGATAACGATCCGCAATCGAGATTCAAACCGCGGTCGTCTGCGTCTTGGCTCTAGATTGTAACGATTAAGCCACTTTAACAGGATGAATTGAATGGAATAAAAGCCCAACAATTGCTGCGATTGTCGAGACACTTGGCGATACAGTAATGAAGCAAATGCCTCTCGCACACACACTTGCATGACTTCGTTTATTACATAAAGAAGGACAAACTTAATGAGAGGGAGATCGGAGTGTGATGACGACTGAAAATAAAAATAAAACACTTATTTTCAGCGGAATTCCAACAGTGGCAAACAGCGTTGTGGCATTCTGTGGTATTGTCTCAAACATATTGAAAAGTTTTTGACGGTTGAAAGCAGACCCAACGGTTGCTTCGATTGTCGAGGCACAAAGCACACAGCGATAAATTTGTTTCGAGGAATCTGTGTGCTGCCATCCGCTTGCACACACTTGCATGGCATCATTTATACCATGATGGGCAAAATTTCCTCTCTTGAATCATGCGCATTTCTCAAGATATGATTGAAAAAACTGCAATTGCATTTTTTGCCACCTTTTTAACTTTTGTGTGTATGGATTACATACATTTGCCTTCTTAAATATAATTATGTTGAAAAAATAAACATTTTTAGCGATCTGGATTCGAACCCTGGACGTTACGATTATAGGTCCAGTGATTTGCCCACTAAAATATATCAACACTTGTTATCAGGAAAGCTTAAAGGCGTACAAGCACAAAGTCGTGTGAAACATAATGCATTCATAAGTCAGCCTTATGAAAATCCAAAGTATCGTTCATAAGTTGAACCTTATGAAATTCTTAAGTTTATTTGCCTCAGTGTAGGCATCTGACAACAACTCCGCTTCATTATATTTGTTTATTTTTATCGGCATCATATTTTTTTAAGCCAAATATGTCGTAATTTGAGCCAGAGAACCGTCATTAGCGGTAAGTTTTGCTTTTTGCTATTTTGCGAAAAAAATCTGCGGCTGAAGTGCATCGTATGATTGCTGCAACTTATAGTGAGGCTGCAATTAGAGAAAAAAGCGTGTCGTGAATAGTTTCAACGCTGGTGATTTTAGTGTAGAAGACAAGGAACGTCCTGGACAAGAAACGTCCTGGAAAAAGTTTGAACATGCAGATTTGCCAGTATTACTGCGAGAAGATTCATGTCAGACGCAAAACGAACTTCGGGATTCAGTGGTTGTGACTTGACAAGTCATTTCACATCGTTTGAAAGCCTTGGGAATGATTCAACAGGTAGTTAAAACCTACCTAGAAACACTACAATGAAAAATCTTTCCACACTCGCCGTATTAGCCACACATTGTTCCTTCCCATTTCCACCTTTTCCGATCAATGACGCATGGTCTGGCTGAGCAACACTTCTGTGCTTAAGAAGGGACCAAAAACTGGGCAGATTTATGAGTCGCTTCGGATGATGAGCAGTTTTTTTTCCGACGCGAATGAGACAATAGTGCCTGAAGTCGAGGGAAAACGAGAGCTAGGTAAAATGTGTGGTAGTGGTTTTTCATTGGAAAATCACTTTCGTTTTGTACAATTAGATTTTACAATCTACTATTTGACAACTAAAACTCACAGTTCGAACAAAACATGTAAATTTATGACGACTTAGATGTAACAAATTTACCTCCGTCATATAAAATAAAAATTTACCCGTGATCTTAAATTTACAGCACAGAAAAATGTTTGCTGTACATTTACTCGTACCTTATAAATAAGCGCTGTAAATTTAAAATCGGCTTGAATCTGCCCGTCCAATTTGTTGGGATCAGAAAAAGCAGATTATTTGTGGCTCAAAACAAATTATATATTCATAACATTTTTTATTGGCTTTTTGTGAAGTTTTCTACAAGAAGATACCATTTGTGTACAATTATTTTTTCACACATCGACAGAAAACAAATAGCATTCAAATGACTCTGTTTCACATGATTTCAAAAGGATCTGTAAACATACTGTCACTTGTAAACATGCAGATTTCGGTGTATTCGGTTACAAAATCTAACACATTTCTTCTGCAATTTCCACAGTCATACATAATTGTTTTGAACATTTTCAAAATGTTCAACTTTCAACTCCCGTATCTAAATCGTTATCGATTTCAAATATGTATTCAGGCTAGAATAAAGGTGGAACAGTTTTACATGAACTTGCTATTAACGGTTTCAATAATTGAAAAATATGTTCAACGATCAAGTAAGTTGACGATTTTTCAGTGATGGTTCAAATAACATCAGAAGTATGTTTCATATTTTTTTTCTGTGATACATTGTCATAGAAGTTTTGGATTCCATCATAAGTGTACTTCATCTGTGCTGTAAATTTAGGATCAGTAGCCAGTTTCGGTATTGAGCGGCTTCTTTTACAGCCGGATCCACTTTCTTACGGTCTTAATGGTTCGTTGTGTCTTTGCTGAACGTGGCTGACCGGCTCGCGATCGAAGAGGTCTTCTGGTATCTCTTGAAGGCCGTATACACAAAGTTCCACCTTACCCCGAGAGATTTCAGCAGCTGAACAGTACGAACAAATCATCGAGTGCACTTGTTTGGCTGTTTTCGTCATGGTTGCTGCAAATCAACTGATAACGCTGTCATTTTATTCTACACACTTCACTAGAATTTTGTTTTTTTTTTGTAAATTTAAGTCTTCTTGGATGCACACAAAAGGAGTGCCCATCAGTCATAAATTTACGTCTATATGTAGATGCAATGTGCAGACTTCTTCAGTGTCGTGTACTAATACTCGAGTATTAGTACAAGTATTCCACTAAAAAGCTCACACTCACCACACACTACCAAAATGTCATGTAAATTTCTGTCCCCAGAGACCGACACATACAAGCGTCCTCTAGAACATAGGAATGAATTGAAAGAGATGAGGAAATAAATTCGATCAAACACATCTTTCGTCGAATTGCATATGTCTAGGGTTTTTTTTTCATTAGGGCGCATCTAACATTGAGTGACTCTCTCTAACTATTTTCTCTTTCATTCATATTCCAAACACTTTTACGTTTTCATCACCATATTTGTGGAGTATGGCAGCCAGCGCACCATACACGGTTTCGATCCGTACTTAAAGAATGCCTCCGAGTGTTATAAATGGCACCATAATAAGAATGGAAAGAGAGCGGGCCTGGGAGAGAATTTCTCTCAATGTGGGTGCAACGAATGGAAAAGGCATCATCGACATGAAATCTTTCTCTACGTTCCCCGACTGTTTACAAATATGAAAGTGATTGACGTTCTGTGTCTCTTGTGCTGTGATGCCCGTATGTCGGACATGCAACAGAGATTGGAGTTATGATGTGCGTAGAGTTCAAGCTGACTTCAGGCGGGGGTCAATGGCGATTGTTTGGCAAATCTACCGTTCAAATGCCCTCCGCTCTTTGCCAATCTTGTGTTCTTTCACTTTCATCAAGGCCTGCCGTTACTCTATGCGGATCTATCAATACACTTTCTCTTCGCATGTCTGTTTGTTGTAGCATATTAGAATAACTGTCCGCTCCTAGCGCTCGCATGGAGATGATAAATTATCTGCTTCTGCTAACTTCATCAAAGATCGTTACTTCCGCGCTGAAGAGAATACAAAAAATAACAATCAAAAATCTTGTTTAAATTCAGTCATGGAAAAATAATCGTCAAGCTCGATTTTTTGTGTGTTGAAACTGGGCTCATTAACATGCTCTTATTTATCTGCAACCACAACAATGTGAGCCGTATGTAGAAGATCTTCTACTTCCTCTGTACCTTCTTCTACATTACTCGGAACGGTCTGAAAAAATTCAAGAACAATTTAAAATCAATATCTTTATTACACATGTCATTTCTGGGAAGACTATACTCGGAAGAATATTTATTTAAAACAATATTCGTAAAAGCTACCTAAGATTCAGAATCTTAACTGATACATAAATTCCAATGCTGTTGGGTGATCGTGTTGGCCGTTTTTCACACGTATAATGCCAAAAAAATGCAGTCTTCGTCAGAACGTAGTGGTTACCGTATGTTGTTTCCAATGCTTTTGCAAGCTGTAGAATTGAAGCGTTATTGCTAAAAAATCCGGTCTGGAATGGAAACATTTTTTTGAAACTCTTGTGCTTTCGACAGTTTAAGAAGTGCTTCCAATAATGGCCGTATCAGTTTCTTTGGAATGGTCAAACGCTGCCATCCGCTCTCTGAAACCTCTTACTGCAGCCGAGGCGTTGAACAAATCGAACCAATCGTTTATAAGTTTGATATACTCACTAGTCTTCAATGCGTTTTGCGAATGAAGCTTATCCTTTTCTAATAACTTGAACTACAGTGTTCGAAAGAAGCTGCACAGCATACTTTACCTTTTGTCGCCCAACATCTTTGACATCTTAATGGGTGGTGGTTATTTTATGGCAAATTTTCAAATCATGGATCATCAATCCTGAAGATTCATCAGATCAACAATTGGCCTCGAGTTAATAAACTGGCCATCCAACACAAACCGATGTCCTAAAAATTGTTCCTTACTTGTTTTATTAGATGTGGTGTGTCAGCAAAAACAAATACTTTGTGATCAGCTTCAGTATGGGAATAATGCTTCTCGCAAGTCATGGTCACCTCGCTTCATTGCAACTTTCGCAACAATTGTAAAATTGATGTTGTTTATTGCACTGTCGTTGTTATAATAAATAATCTGCTTCTAATTCTTGTACGACCTTCGAAACATCACTACCTGGGCGTATTTAGATGGTTTTAACCACTACGTCGGTGATACTCATATACCAACCGTCCCTTCATCTCATCAAACAATAAGACACAAACTCGCTCTTTCTCGTTGAATGCAGTTGATTTTAGAAGTTTCAGTGCCGGCATCAAATCAAATTCCTCTCGTTAAATTTACTCTACCGGACCATTTACGATGTGTGGGCATAGATGGTAGAGGAAATTTCCTGGGACGTAGAGACGATAGGATTTCGATCCAGCAGAATAAAGGGATATGGCATCTAATATATCTTCTTCGCCCCACCTGACCCTTTTTAGTGGGTTCGAGACCCTTCGAGAAGCAATGATTAACACCTAGATACAACTCTCTGCTTTTCTTCATTTGCATCTCGTATCTTAGTTTCTTTTAACGAAGGACTACGTTCCTCTTTGATATACCGGGTGGGATTCCACAATTTTAAAAAATGAGAGCGTTACACAAAAGTGAAAGGTTTTTAACGGTTTTTTTTTTTAAACAGAATGACTTCATTCATATGCCATTTGATCAGAAAAACTCATCAATTTTTCGCATTGCAATATGAAAGAAGTTCCATTATAATAAGTTGTTCCAATGCCAATTCAAAATGACCTACTTTTGCTGCCATACAAATTTGCATATCAACAGGTCGAAAAATTTGTTTTCCCTAACACGGTCGTAGGAAAAGGGTAGTAAACGCGTTCATAGTTTTTTTTTCATTGAACAAAAGGTCACAAATTCAAATAAAGCACTCTTTTAAAAAGAGGAGCTTTATCTCTATCCGCTGATATATTCAATTTTAAGGAATTGTATTCTACTTCCGATAAATTAGAAAACGAAGTGTTTGTTTACGGAAGTAGATACGCCCTAATCAAATGTTGGCGCTGAATTGTTTCATTCGATCTTCTTACTTTTCTAATGCCTTGATTTTCTGTGAGCATAAAACAAGGGAGTGATATATTTCATTGTCCAGTTTGACTTCTATGTTCTAAAAAAAATGTCTCAGAGGCAATCGAAGTACGTTGCGGAGCCTCGCAAGCGGAAGTGCGAAGCTATTGAGAAACAATGAAAAAACAAACATAAAACAGGTATACCTCGATAGTACGTACACCAACTACAACCAAAAGAAAGAGCAGAAGGTTGCTCTTTCTTTCGGTTATATTACATAGATTTCCGATACAACCAGTAGTTTCTATGCAATTGCGATTTGAGGTGAGAAAGTTGATGTACGTACTATAGAGGTATACCTGTAATTGCAAAGAGTTGGATTTTTAGAGTTGATAGATCATACAACTTCATATGTACCTAAATACTCAAATTTTTTATTTCAATAATATCATTATTACTATACACCAACGCGGTTCTACGAGAATCTCGCGGTTATATCCCTGATATAACCCACCTCTAATTTTTTCGATCAGGTTAGTTCTAGAAAGGTGATATTCAAGCTACGTACTATATGTTTCAATTCACAGTATCTTACTTAGTATGTACCTCGGTTTGAAGAACTGCATTCCGTGTCTGACGGTTTGGTGCGAAATTCCTCAAAAGATTCTATTTTGAAAACGGGAAAGGATGCATACATAATAAATTATCCTACCGATTGTATTCAGAAAGAGCCTCGTAAAAAATTCCCTTCCGTTCTATTTCGGTGATTTCATTTTTCCACCGTACAAACGTTGTTTTTGGGTAGAAATTGGCTTGACAATGTACCTCGCTTCAGCATGCGTTCGCTCCATTTAGTCTTAAGTAAAGTGTATTTAAGTCTGTAGCAAAATGGTTTTAAGTAATATTTTTACTCTTTCCCCATCAATTTCTTTTGGTTGGCTTTTCGTTTCAGATTAGAGTATTCTAGTATAGTCCTCTTCAAAATAACGTTTGCATTAAAAGAATGGACTTTTTTTTCGGATGGGGATAAAAAAAAGCTAAAACAAATAATTGCTTTTGATAAATTTCCCAAGGAAGGTAATTATTTCGGCTTACTTTCAAAAAAATTGTACGCCCTCGCGAGCGGCCTTCCGGCAGTTAACCGAAACATTTGGCGGACATGCGTGTTGGCATGTTTTTGAGTTCTTTCCTCGTTTTATTTATCAATTCCTCCTCAGTTTTTGCAACTAAATTGTTGAAGTAGATCATACGCTTCAGGTTGACCCAGAAATTCTCGATGCGACACAGCTGGGGGACGTTGAGTAGGTTCGCCGACTTGGGTACCACATCGATATTCAGCCGCTCCATCTCCTCCAACAATCGCTTCGAGTAGTGAGCCGACTCCAGATCCGCCCAGAACACCGCGTCATCGCCCTTATGGTATTTCTTGATGAACGATGCAACTTTCGGCAGGCATTTCGTACTCGCAGCTCACTTCCTTCGAGGGGGGAAATCGAGTTGACCATCTTATTCAGCCGCTGCCGCTGCGCCATTGCTTGCAGCTCCGAACCCAGTGGACGTGACTTCCGCTTCCTGACATGTATGTTTATGTTCGTCAGGTATTTTTTCTCTGTTTGGCCGGTTGAACCGACCTCCTGCCAAGCGCACGCAGCGATCTAGCCACTTTTCCCTCTGTCTTCGCCTTCAGCATCCTTTGGAACTTCTTGTCGCTCAGGTTCGTCGGCTGTCCGGAACCGGACTTTCTTTCAATGCTCTGATTGTTGTCTAATAGTGCCAAGATGTTGTAGATGCCGGAACGGGCGTATCCGGCGTCTACAAAGTGCCGCACGATGTCTGTTTTCGACGCGGCAGGGTGCCGTTTTTAGAACGCCCACGCTTCTGAACGGAGTTGCTTCACTGTTTTTGCCATCACGGTTAGAGTTCGACTGATAGAGCTGTCAAATTTTGTCTGCTGACTCATGGGTTACTATGATTGATGCTGCATGGGTAGTTTTTTAGTTCTCTTCTTCGACGTTTTCCGTGTATCCTCATCATCCGCCAGCATTAAAAAAGCTGTCATCCGAATCAGGATCTATCGTTGGTGGTGTTTTGAGCTCCTCCAGAGGTTCGATGATGTTTCCGTCGATTTGCTTCCCATTTCCACTCGTCCACTTGTTAAGCTGATGAGGTGTTGAAAAAACACCGGAAGTTTATTTTTATGTTTCCTCTTCACGTCATGAAAATCGTTCAATGTTTGTTGATGTCAGATCGAATCCGGGACAATCTTTATCGGAACTATCACCCGAGGCGTAAGAAGCCTTGATCATGTGTAACGAGGACAAATTGGAAACAATTCGACACAACTTTTTCGCGTACTAAAAGTAAAGGAAGGAAAAGAAAATAAATTAGTAGGAATTAAATTTGACTATATGGAAGACTCCGTTCATGATGGAGGAAGCGAAACGGCAGAGACACGTCCCTATCCAACCCTCTAAGTGTTCCAGATGTACATTAAGTACAGTATGTGAAATACATGGCAGCGATTTTTTCCATTCCATTTTCTTACCAAACAGTTCTTCGAAACGATAGTTTTCAAAGATCAATGTTTCGATGATGTTATGCAGATTTGGATCCATTTTTTCAATTCTTTTCCAACTAAACAAAGAACTCTCAACTTGAAATAATAAAAATGCCAGATGATATATCAATACAACATAGCTGAACAGGGTTAACTGGGATTTCAGTAACATTTTTGACATATACATATACAGTTATTGCTGAAACCGTTTGTTGTATTTAGACAAAAACGAAATAGCCGGTTAACAACCAAATATTTATCGATTTGATTAAAATATTGGCATTAATAGCATCGACTTGTTTGTGTTAGAAACGCAAGACTGTAAATCACAGAAATAATAAAATTTTCATATATTCAGAACGAATTATTAGACAATCACAAAACAGCGTACTGGATTGACGTTTCCATGCAATAACTGCCTTTCGTAGTTCTTCTTTTGTTCTTTTATGTGCGCTGTTCAGAAAAACAGGTACCTCCTGAACCAATACTTTCATCGTCAGAATTTGTGATAGTTCCATCCATTGAAAGGGTTCATACTCTGTTTATGGTTTAAACTGGACACGTCTCGAAAAAAAAATCTTTCTTGGCTGCCGGTTGAAAAAAATAAAAGCAAAATAAGGCCTTGGTTTATTTGAAATTCATTATGATTCAAATGGAGACATAATAATCATTATTCTAATATGTGTTATTATTATCCCCGTTAGTACCAAATAAAATATTTCTATTGGTTTCCCTAAGGGGGAACCCATGTGACTGCGAAGGAACTTTAAACATGTCTTTTGTAATAAAGATAATTTCCTTCTCTTTTGGGTTAGGAGGTCATTTGGACTTAAATGGGGAGAAGTATTTCCAAATATCAGATTTCGAAACATACTTTTTTTTTTGTCAAGGATTGGAATATATACAGCTCTGTGAATCCTGAAGGTGCTGCTGTAGCTATGCATGCATTTGATTATTTTTTGCCAGTGTAGTATCTTGTTATTTCTAATTATTATTAGATCAAATTTAATTATAAGATCTGCTTGAAAACAGAAAAATGAACATTTGGTTTGCGCACTAACTCGTGAAAAGCATTCAGGAAAATATGCACCCCCATATGCAATATACGACCAAATAAATATACATCCACATGATTTGTACAAAATCTATGAATATTTGAAAACTCAATTTCAGCAAATTGAATAGAGAACATTTGAAACAGCCCCGAAAATATATAAATTTATCACGTCGCCCGAAATAACATTTTCCAACCAATCCACCTTTTGTTCACCCAGCTAACACACGCCTCCCAAAGATTCCACCAGCCGAAAATACAATTACCCTGGATCATTTATAATGGCAAATTGCCCCACGGGGACACACCGAAACGAAAACAACGACCGCGGTGTCGAGTTTCTCTCTGTTTCCAATCTTTATGTGCGGCTATTCATGTTCCGTTGGTGCGATTTTTTAGCGCCCATCCAGATATAAAGCTCAGAGAACCATAAGTCTAGATCAGCAACCGGCGTCATATTGGTTTGAACACAACGTAGTGCATGAAACGACTTTGACCTCTACCGAGTCACTAACGACGAATAAATAAAATACCACTCCCGGAACAATCATCCATGGGTGCAATAGTAAGTCCCTTTCCACTCTCTACACTCTCTTTCGGATTTTATTTGTTTCTGACTGCTGCTTCGTTACAAATGTCCCCCATTCAAGCGTACTTTTGTCAAAGCCGCTGTCCCGGTCGATAAACAGTGCTTAATTCGAGAGCCGGTGTCTGGTTGGCTGAGCAGCAATAACTGTGCGTTCAACTGAAAAAATCATTTCAAATAGTATTTTTTTTAATTTTTTTGAAATCCTCAATTGAAAAACATTTCTCATTTTCTTTGGCTTTATTACTCTCCAACGGCCTTCAGCTCAGTACTGTTTGAGTTTTACTTCTGAAGAGATTTTTAATCCTCTTTGAGTCGCTTGCTGAAACACGATGCCGAATAGCACTTTCACCCGACGATTGTGGCTATGTCTGTGTCGGGTAAATGTGTGTGCGGGTCATTTATTATACAACAAATTCATCACTTAAATCGAATTAAATTCCCACTGGGCAGAACACTGAGCCGCACAGATTCGTTATGATAGAGGAACGAGATTCAGCCCGATTCCACGGGCTTCACTCCACACACATCCTTAGCACAATAACGATATTATTGCCTTTCAGGAAACCACCAACGAGGCTCTCATCCGTAGTATGACAAAAGACAACACAATTTTCCGGTGCGGTTTGAGATAGGAATCAGAATCACATTGTTGATGATTCAACAGCATAGCCTTTACCCCAAGATGATTTGATACTTCCTGTGTTGGAATGTATTCATATGCAGAGTAAGAAGGTATAAAACGACCCGCCGAGGTTTAATGTCACTCTCAATCCAATCCAAATCCAATCCAAATCCAATCCAAATCCAATCCAAATCCAATCCAAATCAATCCAAATCCAATCCGAATCCAATCCAAATCCAATCCAAATCCAATCCAAATCCAATCCAAATCCAATCAAATCCAATCCAAATCAATCCAAATCAATCCAAATCCAATCCAAATCCAATCCAAATCAATCCAAATCCAATCCAAATCAATCCAAATCCAATCCAAATCCAATCCAAATCCAATCCAAATCCAATCCAAACCAATCCAAATCAATCCAAATCCAATCCAAATCCAATCCAAATCCAATCCAAATCCAATCCAAATCCAATCCAAATCAATCCAAATCCAATCAAATCAATCCAAATCCAATCCAAATCAATCAAATCAATCCAATCCAATCCAATCCAAATCAATCAAATCCAATCCAAATCCAATCCAAATCCAATCCAAATCAATCCAAATCCAATCCAAATCCAATCCAAATCCAATCAAATCAATCCAAATCCAATCCAAATCCAATCCAAATCCAATCAAATCAATCCAAATCAATCAAATCCAATCCAAATCCAATCCAAATCAATCCAAATCCAATCCAAATCCAATCCAAATCCAATCCAAATCCAATCCAAATCCAATCCAAATCCAATCCAGAATAGAAGATACTTAGATTCGTTTTATACCTTTTCACCCTGTTCCACTTTTTGTCTTGAAGACTACTTCAATCACGCTGTAGGATTTCTCATGCTTCTTTCACTTCATTGAAGGGCCTAATGGTGATCCGACATGGTGGCCGGATTGTATGTGCTTCTGGAATGTCTAATGAGAGCGTCGTCGTCGTTGTTTGAGCACGAACGGTTACGGTTATGTTATACTAGGATGCTGCATACGTATAATTCTGTGATAGACCCTTTGAAGTTCATATCGTCCAACAAACAGGCACTGAATGCCGCATTCAGGATGAATAAATTGTTTTGAATTGTGCTACAAGGATCAAATCAACAGTATTTACGGGTAAGGTTGGATTGCTGTTACTCGGCTGAAAGTCTCTTCAATGATGAATTCTATTCTCTTCATTGCTCTTATGGGTTGAATACTTTATAGAAACCTGCAGTAAAGTTTAACTAAAGTTAAGCGTATCTAAACGAGCATTTTTTATTGTTACACATATCCTCACATCTCAAGTGGTCTACACTTCGAAATATTTATTTATTCACGAGGCGTAATTCACTTTTGACGTGAGTCGAGGAACGTCAAAAACTTTATGTAAAATTACACTGAAACCGCGAGAAACGCAACTTGGCAAGCAGTGTGATTGGTTGAATCAATTTTCTTGTTTTTTTAAACCTTTAGGAAAACAAAAGGTTCCCAAAACTCATGAGCTAGTGCACGTTTGTTTGGTAAAAATCCTGCCAATTACGTGATTCGTTTCGTGGTGTATTTTGGCTTGTTCACAAATTCGTAACTGCCGTTCACGGTTGCTTTTTTCGTGCATGATTCTGTTCTTCAGGATGCTTACAAAGTGTCGGTCGATAAGATTTACATAATTTTCTGGTAGTGTGTATGATACTTATCCAAACAGATGTATCATGGTCGCAACTCAACCATCACCCTTAAGAGTCGAAAAATTCCAGTAATTTTAGTAACCTAATATGACTAAGCTTTAAGAAACATACATCGAAATGCATGATACCGTGTCGTTTATTTTCAACACATATCGTCTCCTATAATGCCCTTTGATGTTGACCTGTCTCAGTAATAGACTCACGACAACCCATGTGCGTCATCGTTCGTCGTTACTTTTATATGATCTGACATCAAACGAATTACTTCGCTTCTGTTTGTTGAGCATTATATCGATGCCGGAGCAATTCAATGTCAATACACTCATCTCCTAACGGCACCTCAATAAACTCGGAGTCATCTTTTCCAACGCAAAATTCACTTGGTAGTGTCGTATCAGCAACCCATGGGTAAGCCTACGTTTGAAGGAACAGCACTCTGGTCTGTCTCGTCAATCCAATAAAAATCGATCGTCAAAACGTGCTTGTACCGTGGGAGCAAATATACGCCTCTGTGGGTCACAGACGATTTGGCTGTATTTTTACATCTCCGAAATGTCTGTATCGAAGGTAGTTTTTTATGGAAGCAATTATGTGAAACACGCTGTCTGGGGTCTGAAGTAACATATGTCTAATTGAGACACGGAGC
Source organism: Aedes japonicus (assembly GCA_034211315.2). Classification (NCBI taxonomy): domain Eukaryota; kingdom Metazoa; phylum Arthropoda; class Insecta; order Diptera; family Culicidae; genus Aedes; species Aedes japonicus. Next base: position 72,419 of record JASCZW010005964.1, on the reverse strand, counting down.
TGTCGATGTTGGTATCGAATCGTGTTTCAATCTAAGTAGCCCTTTTTCTTCTATTATGACATTTCAAGCTTGTTGCTTATCAAATTAACACGCTTCCATAGTTACCTATACCGTTTTTGTATTTGTATGACTCCGTGGTAGATAAAATCGTGTAATGTTTCGAGGGGAACTTTGCGCAAAATTTGTGTGCAATTAATTGGGTCTTTCACATCACCAACAATGAAATACTGTTTAGATAGAGTTACAGATGATAACCAGTTTTCTAACGTGATGGGTGTCCCACATCAAATTGCAACCCATTTCGTATTTTCTCTTGAACATTTGAATAGAAGTAGTTTAGAGTGTTTTTTGCTGTATTTTTATCGCTGTTAGTTTTTCGAAAATTGGAAAAAATGGCGTCACCCGAAAAGCAACGTCGTGAATTGATCAGTATCACAAGCGTATCGTGAAAGCGTTTAAGTGAAATCCCAATGTTTCGGTCTGGGGTGTGGCCAAAAAGTTAAATCTGTCCAAGTTTTTCGCTCAAAGGGCAGAAGGCTCCAAATCGTGATAAACGGCAAAATACGGAGAGAAAGTCACGGGCCCGGAAACTATACTCCCAGATGCTGATGAAGCCTGATTGTCTCATCATGGATGATGAGACTCAATTCAAGGTGGACTTCCGGCAGCTTCCGGAGCTACTATCTTTCACCGCCCAGCACAAGTTTGATGTTCCGAAGGAAGTAAGGAAGCAGAAACTATCAAAGTTGGCTAAGAATTACATGATTTGGCAAGCAACTTGCTCATGAGGCAAACGGAATGCACCTTTTGTGGCTACCGGGACTGTAAACGGAAAGATCTACCTCAAGCAGTGTCTACAGAGGCTTCTGCTTCCTCTGTTGAAGCAACACCATGGCCCTACGATCTTCTGGCTGGATCTAGCTTCGTGTCACTATTCAAATGTTGTTCTGGAGTGATACGAAACCAACGGGGTTACTTTCGTATCCAAGGACATGAACACACTCCTCCCCGACATGAACCTCCCCACTGAAACTAAGGCCCATCTAAAAATACTGGGCTATTATGAAGCTGGCACTACGGAAGCATCCTAAGGAGGTCAAATCTGAGGAAGACATGAAAAAACTACAAATGTTGTACAGAACCCAATGACTGGAGCTAAGTGTAAGGTGCGCGTGTTTGGTTATGGTAATGAAGTTAAATGAATTGATGAATGAATGATTTGAATGGAAAAGCTTAATAATAGATGAAGTTTTTTTCAGAAGCAGATAATTTATCATCTCCATGCGAAGCGCTAGGAGCGGACAGTAATTTTATTGCTAGAACAAATAGACATGAAGAGAAAGTGTATTGATAGATCCGTAAGGGAACGGCAGGCTTTGAAATTGAATAGATGTAAGTTTGAAAACGAGCGGAGGGCATTTGAACGGTAGTATACGATCAGGCACAAACCTATTTCAGGTTAAAGGTTTCCTGATTCAAAGGATAATCCAAATAAATTTACTTTGGCTGTGAAAGGTTTATAAATTAAATATATCAAGCTATGTTAATTACTAATACCGTATTAGTAATACGTGAAAATGTACATATAAAAAATAGATGAAATAAAACCCTTATTAACGTCATATTTGAGGCGTCTCAAAATGGATATGCATCATGTCTTATCAAATTATAATTTTCTAATTTGATAAGACTTGATGCATATCCATTTAGAGACGATTCAAATATGACGTACACTATTTCTTTCGATTTATCAGCTCCCACTGTCACATTTTTTCCATCACCTTTTACACGTATTGTAACAAATCTTGACCTTCCTTCCGCCTCCTCCCCCAAAGGTATACGAAGCTTTATTTGAATCACCGCCAGAAATAGGAATATCCGAACAAGCAGATGAATGACTTTTACTTAAACGTACATGTTTGCTCCTGCTTTACTGATGTAAAGGGAAATATAATGTTTTTGACCCTTTTCAAATGTTAGGGGTGTTGAATACCATAACATGACGAGTTTGCGTGATACACGGTAAAAATAGGACATTGATAAATTGTTGTTAGAAAAACTTTTTTGACGTAGACTACGTCTTACGGCTAGGGTAGGGTGGCAATTGAAAATCTAAAAATAAGCGACCGTCACGAAATATTGTTACAAATAAAAGGCTAATAACTTAATAAATGCTCAATAGATATTCAAGACGTTTACATCAATCGGTTTTAAATTTTCCCGCGTATCAATTCAATTATCAAATATTATCCGGTAATAATTTTAAACTATTGAAAATAACCGAAAGATGATGTCTTATGACGCCGATTTTTCAGAGTAAATTTACTTAATGCGCAGTACTTTCCTATCACAGATTTCAAATTTAAGTAAGGAACGTCTCATACGTGTCAGTGAAGATGATGTCGATATATATGTAGATGATATAGAAATTTGGGTGGGTGAGAGAGAGAAAAAGAGAGATCTTGCTGGTTGCCTTCTTTTGGTAAGGCGCTACGTGCAACTGCTGATGCGTTTACAACTAATGGGACGAGGGAGTAGAACCTTCAACGTGAGGCTGTTTTATTATTTAAAAGTTTCTAAAGAGTGTACAATAGAATTTTCTAACAAACAGCAAATCTAACGATCCATTAGTAGCACACCAATACTATTTCGATCAGACGGTAAGGATATGGGTCAAATAAAATTTGAAAATAACTGAAACTTAAACATTTCTCGATAGATTTTCGAGAATAGTTGCTTCAATCAGTTTGAGGTTTTCACGACTGTCAACTTACAAAAAAATCATTATGTTTTTACTTTGAATTCCCAAACATACCCTGAACAAACTGTAACACGGTATGGATAATGGTATCCAGCTGGTCGATGATATCAACACCATAACTACAGTCAGCACAACCGTTGCCCTTTCATCTTACCAACATTCAATCCATTTTCACGGCTGCCAAATAATTTCTATGAAGCGAATCATAGAATGTTCTACATACTTATGCTAACCCAACGTCCCATTAAAACAGTACCTGGGTTGCAATGTTCTGCTACCAAACTAAAGAAACTAGTCAAACGTTTCAACGTAGTCTACGTCAACCGGTCGTGTGTTATTCACAACCCCACTGATTTTTTTTCCTTAAAAGATCCTCCTAAATAAAATTTCGTCCAATTCTAAGGTTACCAGTTTTTGCAAATTAACTTTAAATTTTATTTTATTTTTAGCGTGTAAGAATTTTTTTTACAGTTTTTACAATTTTTTTCATAAGAGTTAAGACAATTTTCTAGAAGTCACTCATACATCACTTTTTTGTAAGTCTTTTCCTTTTTGAGTTATGTTGATTTAAAAAACATCGATCAAAAAAATAAGCCCTTTTAAAATGGAAGTCTAGATAAATTAGTGAACCTGGTGTAAAAAACAAATGAACCTGGTGTAAAAAGCAACTGAAAATTTCTTCGGAAGAATAGCCTGCCTCTTCACTTGACTTGAATCCTGTCAACTTCTCTACATGGGGCTACATGCTGGACAAACTGTGGAATACAAAAGGACTAAATGGAAACTTTAGATGATTTTTTGCTGAAAATATGAAATGACATGCCTCAAGATATTGGGCGTGCGGCTGAAAATTAAGACTGATAAAAGGAGAAAAATTTGAACCGAACTAAATTTCGTGCAAACGATATTCCAAGTATGAAAAACAATGAAAATTAAACTGAATACAAGCTTCATGCAATGGTCATTCTACCATATACTTTGCTGACACAAATTCTAATTGAAATTTAATACAATTGACCGGTGATGAACTTCGTTTTGCAATAATATTTTTATTTGTGCATAATTATGACCTCTCCTGGGGCCAAAGTTACACAAATTATGCATAACCATCCGTTCTTAAAGGGAATTTGGATTATATTTTTTTCAGCCTGAGCCACTGAAAACTTTTGATATTTTAAGAGAGTTGCTGCGTAAGTTTCCTGGTGTCTTGATACATAGAGGGAGATTTTATAGACTGCGTGTAGAAGCGCCAAACTATGAAATAATAAATAAAATTGTTGAACACGAAGTATTCAATATTGAGTATTATATTTACATGCCCTTGTGAGATGTGGGGATCAAAGACTTGAAACAAGCTTCTGGTTGTTTAAAAAACTCTTAAGTCACTCGTAACCATGTAATTATACTGGCAGTAAATAAAATATATTGAGCATCGCTGCAATACAGTTGATGGACCATCGAGTGAACTTCGTAGGTGCAGTTTCCCAAAACTTTGCAAAATTAGGTGGAGTTTTTTTTTCCTGATGCACTTGTATCTATAGAAGGTATACAGTTGTACCAACTACAAAAGGCTGGGACACTCGGAGAAACATTGCGGCAACAAATTTTAAAGCTACGAGTCTGATGAAAACTACACTGAGGATTCATCAGAACACTAGCTAACCCTCGTTTGAAAGTCTTGCTGCAGACATTTATTTGAACGTAGACAACGTAGGCTAAGTCCCCTTGCTAAAATCTAGTCCGATAAAAATTGAACACATTTGATCTCGAAGTCACTATGAAGATGGCAGCAGCTTTTTATGTTCCAAAAAATTTTGATACCTTGCAAGGGGAATTAATTTTAATTGATGTACTTCTTGCTTCACTTAATAACTTTATAGATTTTCATAAAGAGAAGGGAGTACCTACAATAACAGAATCGCATTATTATTATCGATTTGATAAGATAAATGAATGTCCTGTTAAGTAATTAAATAACATATTAACCTCCGCTTAGTGAATAACAATTCATTTTTAGATTGACCCTGCGGAATAAGAAGAAAAAAACTTGTTCCGTACTAAAAGGTTTTCAACCTCCGCACGTTAAACCCAGCCGATGGACCATCAGTGAGTGAAGATCCCAAAGCACATAAAAGTAGTCATGTATTGCACCGCCATCATCTGCCAATTTCCGAAAGTTTCCCCAGGTGCAGATTCCTCCTACCGACGTTCTGCGAAATACCCTTCATCTTGCTGACCTGCTCAATCTAGGCTCCAGCATTGAAACCCCGACTGACACACACAAAAAAAAATGTAACGACAAATGATGACTCCTATCGTCCCATCGTCTCTCACCTTGTCTATCCCTTTCACCATCGTCATATTTATCGTCGCCAACGGGAAGCGGAAGACCAACCTACGTAGGCTCACACGCACGCTTTTGCCGATGTCAGGTCGAACCGGACGAACATTGTGCAACCTGTCATAGTCAGGATCTAATTTAATGACAGTTTGGGTCACGGACAGTGCGAACGACATGGGCATATAAAAGGGACCAGTCCCACCTAGTAGGACCGAAATGACGAGGGACGAGAAGAAAAAAAAAAGAAGCAAGACACGGTGGGTGGGAATACTGACTGCCAAGTTTAAGGTCGACAACACCATGTGTGCGTGAGTGTATGAAAAAGTGATAAAAAGGGAACGTGACCACCATCATGTTTGCGTTTGTTGTTATGATTTCCGGCCGAATCAGGCCGGTGGCGCGGAGGATGAGGAGATGGGTGGTTGGTTTTGTATTGTCCCGAGCAAAATAAAAGCAATTGGGAGTTAAGTAAACTGACAAATGGCACATAATAGCCTGCTGGTAATTAATTAGCTTTGCTGTCAAGGATGATGGGAAAGAAGTTTGAAACTTTTGGGACATTTGCGTTGGCTAGTCACGTCTGGTGGGGTTTCTGATGAGGTCTTTCGTGGATGGTTATTTGAAAAGTTAGCATTAGTTGTCCAGGGAGGCAATGATTACCCTATGGAAAAAGGACAGTGATTTTCTGAGTTGATTGGTGTTTACTTTTTCCTGAAGGTCTTGTGTGTATCAAAGCTGCGAACGGCAGCATAAGTATCGAATGAGTGGCACATCCACTCCCTCAGCTACGAAGACACCAACGAATAAAAAAAGTGCCCATAACAATTTCCAACGGGTAATCTTCATTGGTCTCAAACCAGTAATTCTCATTACTTAATAAACCTCATTGACGATGTTTAGCGCGAATTGCTTTTTGCTCTGTTTAACGGCATCATTCTGTTGCTTTTGTTAGTTTTTTTTCCAGTTTTAATTTCTATCACGCTGCCATACCGGGGCCGACAGGTATGAGAGGTTGGAAATTTAATAAAATTTTAATGAACTGTCCGTGTGGACTCAACTCTCGGTGGGTAGGATATTTATTTGCATAAAACATGAAACGTGCCTTAACCACCACAGCCAAACGATGGGCATGAGTGTGTGTGAGCTGAAAACGAACAAAGGGTGCTTTAACGTGTTTAATGTTATTGTTCAATGGTACGTAGCTCACAGGTGGAAATGTGGATCAAAGAATTAATTTTATGCAGATTACGATGAAAGTTAATAATTGAAATGAAGGAAAAGGTTGGAAAATTAATTTCTGGGTGGGTAAATTAAGAGTGGAAACATGTTTCAACTGGCCATATACGGAGACTTCATAAGCAACTATAACAACTATTCCAAGTGAACATGATAAATTATAATAGAATCCAGTTTGCCTACATTTTGAATGTCTCAAGTAAATTCATTATCGCATAGCACTTGATCATTAGTATCATTAGGATTCGGTTTGGTTGCTTGCAGGTACGACAATAACGATTGCCTTTGCGTAGACGGATCCTCCGGATGGTGCTTTTGTTAGAATTACATTTTATGGTAGGTGTTGGTGGTGTCACCATCCGAGAGTTCTGGGATTGTTCTCAATACCTGCTCATGCAGTAGCCAGTTGTCAGTTCCACTACGACACTTACTTAGATTCTAAAGAACAATTGACGAATCCAAGTTGAAATAAAAGAACACACCGAGTGGTGATAAATCTGACAGCTCCCGTGTTAAAGTATAGGACGAACATTTTAAAATGCTCCTAAAAAAATTCACATGAAATTCTAATTAAAAGCAATTTGTTGTATGATAGATGAAACATCCATTCAACACATCGGTTAATAAGTCCCAGGCCTAGATAAGAAAAAAACGCTAGAAAAACTATCACAAAGCTATCAGTGGTACATGAGCGCTTACCAAACGTTACCTTTTGCCTGTTGAGGTGGCGGATTCGTCCGTGATTCGACCTACCCCGCAGTGGGATGGCCTTTTTCAATATTTTCCGGAATAGCTGCCTCGTTTGGTCGACAAGGGCGTTCAGCATCATCGGTGTCCGTACGACCACGTTTGAAATTGGCAAACCATCTTTTGATGGTCGTTTTCGATATGACAGCGTCCGGATAAAATTTGTCAAGCCAATCTTGGGCTTGAACGGTGTTTTTCCCATCAAAAAGCAATGCTATATCACCACACAAATCTGCTTTGAATCCATCGTTTTTAAGAATCAAGTAGCGTTACTTAAACCACTGTAACTCGATAAATAATAAACCAAACGTCATTAAATTTTAAAAGTAATCTTTTGAAGGTAAGTTCTTTTGAAAAATCATATGGATATTTTATTATTGGCGCCATCTGGTAGTTAGGCCTGGGACTTATTTACCGATGTGTTATTTCAGTGTAGTTTAACAATGAATTCAAATCAAGTGTACGTCGCTTATAACAGTGTTCCAACCACATTAGACGAATATGTTCCATAAATGTGGCACTTCTATTTTCAATCCATACTGCATGTGTGGCACACTGAGGAACACTTTTGACAGTTGAGCTTATAGGAATACCAGTAAAACCAGCAACCTTGCCAATATGCATTGCATGGTTGCCAGGCTCAGTGCAAAAATAACAATTTATGCTGTGATCACATCGGCACCTTCCGTACATCACGGAACACTGCAAAAGTTGTAGACACACTCAAAACAAATCGCAGAGGAGAAAAGTGTGCTGAGCGATCCACCCCTCGAGCCAATTCCATTACGAAGAGCGGCGATTGATTTATATAAGCAAGGAAACCCTCCTGTGATCATCGCTAGGACATTGAAAATACTAACACAAACAGTTCGACATGCTATAAAACTGTACAGTAAGCTTGGAAATTTGGAGGATCTTGCAGAAAGAGGCAGAAAAAGAACTGCGAGAGTCAGTCCAAAAATTAACTAAATTATCGAAAATCTTCCCCAAATCATTACTAACGATTCTCAATGTGAATAACAGTTCTTATAAATTTTCAAAGCACCACTATCTGATTGGAAGGATTAACGACAATAGGTACCAGAGGACAACAATTTTGTTGACGGAAGTAATGGACTACATCGTACAATTTAAATAACCAGAAAATTTTCAAGATGTAGCAATACCATAACCACCAAAATGATCGCCAGCTTCTGGCGAAGGATTCTTCTAACTGTACGCATATAGGCAGATCACATAATGTTCATTGAGAGAGTTGACTACCAGAAGCTTCTAACGTACAGTGAAGCACTATGTTCCTACAGGGTGCGGCAGAAAATAATGCGAAAATGTTCCAACTTGAGTATTGGGTTAATTCATGTAGCTAATGACTAGTTTCTGTCGAAAGTGTATTTGTTTAGTTTACTTTCAAGTGCCGCATCCAAACATTCTATTTGTTTTATTGCAAATTCGTCAAAACGCTCGCGAAAGAAGTGATCACCAGTTTGTTGCTCGCCCAGAAGAAGCCGAAAGAGATTGCCAAGGTTGTAGGGTGCCATTTGGCAATAGTTTACAGCATTAAAAAATCCCTGCAGGATGGTTCTAATCAGCAGAAGCCGGGAAGCGGACGTCCGTGCTTTTCATGCACGCTGAACGTAATCATATCGGTCCGTGCAAAAATTGCGTTCCATAAGGAAACTTGCAAAGGAAGCCAATATTTAGGAGAAATCCATGCGGAGAATCATCAAAGAAGACCTGCATGCATCTTCCAGAGCCAGAGTGAAACGCCACTTGATTACGGACTGGGTCAAGGATCTACGAGTGACTCGTTCCAAGAGTTTGCTTTCCTTGTTGAAGCAGGAAAAAATGATAATTTTGTTCTCCGACGAAAAGCATTTCAGCATCGATGCTGTGGCCAACAGCCGTACGGACCGGTTTATTTGGAGAACGTTCCGGAAAAAGTGAAATTCAAATTTCAAACCGAACATCCGACTGGTGTCATGATGTTTGGCTTGGTGGCGTCCAACGTTTTGAAAATGCCGCCTGTTTTCATTGATGCTGGAGTTAAAATCAATACCGAAGTGTATATCGGTATTTTAAAGGACCAAGTGCTTCCCTGGGTGAAGGCCAACTTCTCCGAGGACCAAAACGTTGTCCTACAGCAGGATGGAGCGCCGTGTCACACGTCCAATCGAACCCAACAATGGTTGACCGATAACATGAAGTTTTGAATCCTAGAGAGTTTGAGCTGTTTAGTGGAATACCTGTAACTAGAAATTAGAAGAAAAATTAGTATTTTCAAAATGGAGGACACATTGAATAAATTTGTTTAAAAGGACTTTATAAAGATAACTGCAATCGAAAATGTTGATATTATTTCTTGAATTAGTTGAAAATGGGATTTGAGAGAAATAGAACAAATTTTCGCATTATTTTCTGCCGCACCCTGTAAAGCTTTATTTCCACTTCAGTTCGTGGTACAACACGTTTACATTCTCGTTACATTCAGTAAAATGGTGTCGAATCAAGTGAAAGTGCAAAAAGTCATTCTTTACGAACGGCAGCAAAATTCGAATTTCTCGGACGCAATCTTGCCATGAGACTGAAACTACCGAAAAGTACCGTGTTTTGTGTTTGCAAATCATTTGACCAGCGCTTGACTGTGGATCGGAAGGTTGGAAGTGGAACAAATTGAAAAGTATGCTCCTGACAAATGGATAAAAAGCCACAATTGAGAAAAAATCTTAATCTTTCTATGAAAACTGTGGCTCGCAATGTTGGGAAGTCAAAATCATACGTACAGAAAGTTAAGCAAACGAAAAGGCAAAGTGAAAAAGGTGCCCAACCGTGATAACAAGCAAAATGTCACTCCAAAAATTGCTGCACTAATTTTTTGCAAACGTTTTCTTGTATCATAATGGACGACGAAACATACGTTCTCGAAGACTTTGAACAGCTTCAAACAAAAAAGGTGTCCAAATTCACGAAAAAGTATTTGGTTTGGCAGGCCATATGTAGTTGTGGTCGAAAGTTCAAAAGTTTCGTCTCTACCGGCACTATCAAAAAGGATGTGTGTGAGAAAGACTGTCAAAAGCTGTAGCTACCGTGTATGAGAAGCTACGACTCTTCAGCTCTGTTTTACCTGATTTGGTCTCTTATCACTATGCGAAATCCGTCCTGGAATGGTAGAGAGGTCAAATATGGTTTAAAAACAGCCAATCTATCAAACTGTCCAGAATATCACCCAATAGAGAAGTACTGCGATCTAATTAAGCGGAAACTCTTCGAAACTAATAAGAAAGCAAATGGTACCGATGATATCAAATGATGGAGAATCGTCATGGTGGGCGTATCTAAGGGTACCGTGCGGAACATGATGGAGAATATTACAGAAAGAAGGAACTTCTTAATCAACTGGGGCGACCCTGGCGTAGTGGTTAACATACATACTTCTCACGCCAAAGTCAAGAGTTCAAATCTCATCCCCGAACATGTTACGAAAATACCAGAAGGGTATTTGATTGATTACGACGGGAGATAAACCAGCCCAGGGCTAAAAATCTCGATAATCAAGAAATTAAAAAAAATCTTAATTATTGTAAAATAAATCGGTTTTGTTGAACAATGTTTAAATTTCTTTTGCTGCTCTTATTTTGGTGTCCGAAATTTACCGTGGACAGGCTTTAAGCGGTGCACTTTTGCCAAGCTACTCATTGTAAGATAGGCAAGAACGGATTTCCTCAAGCGTTGCCTGCAACTGCTATCAATTGGAATGAGCTATCACTTTTTGTTTTCAATACAGTTGGACAGTTTGACTTGAAGTATGCTTAGGTTTTGTTCATTAATAACTCATTCATTTCATGTCTCATTGTCAAAGTCTTTAGGAATATTTTACGCATCAATTTTAATATTGAAATTTATTTATTTTCAACTTTAAGCTTTTGAAAATAACGTGAATAACATAAATAACGTTAAAGGTGTTGTCTCATATTGTCGATATTCCAAAGTATTATTATGCAAAGTATAATCCTCGCACAGAATGCCTATTTAAGTAAGGAACGTCTCCTAGGCAGCCACGAAAAATATTTAACGGGTACACATTTGCATTTTGATTTAATTTTTGGCAGTTGTGCATTTGCATTAAAAAATGTTTGCATTAAAAAATGGACTTTTTTTTTGGATGGTGATAAACAAAAGCCAAGACAGATAATTGCTTTTGATAAATTTCCCATGAGAGGTAATTATTTAAGGTGAAACTCGCTTGAATACTGAGTATTCAACATGCATGTAGTAGTGCAAACACTAATTTGCTGTTATTTGATAGTATTGGTGCATCATGAAGAAAACGGTCGTGGATGCCGGTAATTTTATTTTTTCTTTATGGATTATAGTACATCCATATAATTATTCCACCTCATTTTCAAATTCTTAAAAAAAACATGAAACCTCATAAAAAGAATCCTGTTCAAAGGTCGGGTGAGTCAGGGGTATAATAAGCAAGCTAAATGTTAAGCCATACATCTTGTTGAATATATTGGTGAATTTTAAACGTTAATGTTCAGTTCTTATTTGAATCATACACTAACGGATGAGTCGTCGATTAGAAGGCTGATGAATACAATGTATTTGAAATGTTTTAAATTGCACATCTGCGATAATAAATGGATTTTTTGCAGTTTGAAAATTGATTCCAGAGACCTTTTGACGTCATACTGAACTCTGACAACCAACATCATTCAATTGCCACATTTTTTCAAAGCAATCAACTTGACAGCTCTTTGCATATTTACTGATCCCTTATTTAAAAGTACTTTTAAGTTGCTGTTCCTCAAACTTCCTCCAAAAAGATATTATTTTATTTTGCGACTTTAATAAGGATGAATAGATTTGCTTTGCGTTACTTATATTTCAATGGAGAGCAATGTAAAGTTAATATATGTATTCACTCTATGTTTTAACAGAAACGACAGAACAAAACAGTTTTTCAGAACGACTGTTCAAAAAAATTTTTTTTTTCAAAATATTTGTCCTACAGTACGATTTATTAGAAATGATTTCACTCATGACGTAATCAGTATGATCGTTGCTGTTCACAAAAATGACTATGCACTTAGGTACCTTACAGATATGCATAGACGCCTGGGCTAGGTTTACTACCGTTATCTGTAATGTCGGATGATTTGCAGACAGATTCTTCTCCGGAACTTATTTCTCTTTGAAATTCAGCATCAGTTGACGGTGAACTAAAACCACTATTCCACGGGTTTTTGAATGTCTGAGTTAAGGGATCAACAGCACTTTTTATCACCTCTTTAGCCCATACACGAAAAACTGCCGCTTTTCTTCTTTTACTAAAACGCGGCATTTTCTAACTTCGTTAATCAAAACTTTTATCAGTCCCGCACACTCGCGCAAACAGTTGCTGACAACACTGCTCTCTGAAAAGCTACGCACAGCTGAGTGTTAATTAGAAAAAAGCAAAACGAGTAATTTTGAGACCGGGTGCACCAATTTTGGTTAATTTAAAAGTTGATGATAATTGATCTCTAAGTGAAAGTAAACAGTGTTAGGGGATAGTGGAAATACAGTTTATTGAGAAAAAATAACTGGCGGATCCTGGATTTAAAAAGGTAAACAATGACGATGAAGATTTACCTACTCTGTTGAAATGAGCACCAGTTGATCGATTCAGAGTGTTTTTGGAAAACTAAACAGTGTAAATTGAGGTGAGTGAATTAATTTAGAATATTTTGTTGAACAAACCCAAAGTGTGCTAGTATGGATGAGGAAGCCATTGCTCCTGCCATAAGGCTATTCCATCCAGTTTGTCCTTAAGCTTACTTGAAAAAAAAATTCTACGTCCTTGCGAGCGGTCTTCCGGCAGTAAACCGTAACATTCACCATGGCGGACAAAAACATGCGTGTAGGCATGTTTTTGAGTTCTTTCTTCGTTTTATTTATCAATTCCTCGTCAATTTTCTCGACAAACTTTATGGTGTAGATCTTGCGCTTCAGGTTGAGCATGAGCATGAGCATGATTGACCGCCCATGGATGCAATTCCGTTATTGCCAGATCAGCTGTATTTGCACAAAGAACCAACAGATTATGTTTGGGACTAACATACATCTTCAATGTGTAAAAACTGGTGACCCATTTTAAAGCAATACCGGCGCCGGCCGTGTCCGAATGCTGGTCAAGTAGGGAATTGGAGGGAACGTGTTGACATGATACTCGCTTTTTAGGAAGCCGAGAAATCCTCTGCACTTCCACGAGAAATCACTGGGATGTTGGATGGTTGGGGAAAGGTGAGCAGCAGGGTTGTTTGGTTAACGGTACGCTGAAAGTATGTAGCACTTTCCGCCAAAAGCAATGGGCCGCTCCAATGTTACTGAAAAGAGACAAGCATAACGAAAAACAAAACAAAATACACAAAATAAAATAAAACAGGATATTAGATATTGTCTTCAAAATATGGCAGAAATAAATTATTTGTTGCTTTGCAAACGAGCTCTCCTCAATATCCTAGATGTCCAAGTCCTGCTGAACCGCAGCTGCTGCCGTTGGCACTCGTCCACATCAACCCGGCCGTCACCGACGTGTCGGAAACCTTCCGATACAATGATATCTGTGTCTAATACACACTTCTTGCACTGATTAATTTACACACTAATCCTGAACACCGAATCAAAATTCACTTTGGCACGGTTGGGGTATTTTCCTCTAAAATCTAGTTCTAGGTACTGGCACTTGGTTGCAGGCAACAGAATCAATAAGAAAATTAAACGTGGTTATGACCTCTAACTTTACACGGTTGCTAAACATAACATACTATCTTCCCCACAATACCCGCGAACGACGACACTTTCAACCTGAGCTCAATTGAGGAAGAATCACCAACACACAACAGCGGAATTGATTGTATCTGTAGATCTTGCGCTTCAGGTTGGCCCAGAAACTCTCTATGGGACGAAGCTGGGGGACGTTGGACGGGGTCGCCGACTTGGGTTCACATCGATATTCAGCCACTCCATCTCCTCCAACGATCGCTTTTAGTAGTGGGCCGACGCCAGATCCGGCCAGAGCATCACGTCTTTGCCCTTACAGTATTTCTTGATGAGCGACGCAACTTCCGGCAGGCATTTTGTACAATAAATTACCCCGTTCGCGGCCAGTTCGGAGCGAAAGACGAGCGGCTTTGATATCCCCTTCTCGCTGATTGTCAGCCACAGCAGCACCTTCTTGGGGTACTTGGTGTGTGAAATGAATTTCAACTCGGAACTCACTTTCTTCGTGGGGGAAGTAAAATACGAAGTACCCTGCCAGTCGTTACCATCCAGGGTTAGAAAGGTCTCGTCGTCCATCACCACGGCCACGTCGTGATTCGCCGGGACAATCGAGTTGACCATCTTATTCAGCCTCTGTGGACGCGACTTCTGCTTCCTGACATGTATGTTCATGTTTGACAGGCAGTGGGCTGCCGTTTTAGGAACGCTAACACTTCTGAACGGAGTTGTTTCACTGTTTTTGCCATCACAGTTAGAGTTCGACTGATAGAGCTGTCAAATTTTGTCTGCTGACTCGTGGTTTACTATGATTGATGCTATGCAGCATGGGTAGTTTCGTCAGTGCAGGAGAAGATAAACCCATGAAAAATCGACAGTTTTTGTCAATTTTTTTAAATGCAAATGTTAATCAAAGATGTAATTTACTCCTGCGTTTTTTCATCGAACTCATTGTCCAAGCAACAACCCGTGGGTAAGGATGTTGTTAGCATTGAACCCTGGAGTTGTTCGCACCCATGCTCTCGATGATCATCGTGAATTCATATTTATTATTTAATAGCTGGTACTCACCACCGTTCGAACGTACTTGTTCCAAAAGTAATCCTTAACTAGTTTGTTGAAAGTGTGTTGGATTAATCGTTCTTTAAGTAAAAGTTGAAGCAAACGCTCCTGATCAATATAGTAGATTTGTTTCATGGATATTCAAATCCATTGAACATCGTGCGCATGAATCCGTCAGTGGTACCAGTACCTCTCAAATATGACATAAATCTTTAGAAATGGTACCCTTATATGATATGGTGCCATCAAGTGTTTCAGAGGTGTGCTACAATTGTGATATTTTTAGGTAAAATGAAGTTTATTGTGCCATATGATTGATGATTTTTTGAAACTAAAGAACAGGTTTTGGGATTAAAAGCTCATCTGATAAGCCATGATGAGCCTGTTCCTAGAATGCTAATGGTTACTTCATTCATCGTTTAAGGAAAACAAAAATAAATAAATTGCGATATGAGTGCGTGCGCTTTGCCGTTCCCAAGAAGCACGGAAGTTCTACCAGAAGCTCAAAGCATCCCGCAACGGCTTCGTGCCGCAAGCCGAAATCTGCAGGGATAAACATGGGAGCCTCCTAACGGATGGACGTGAGGTGATCGAAAAGTGGAAGCAGCACTTCGATGAGCACCTGAATGGCGTGGATAATGTAGGCATGGGAGACCAAGGCAACGAAGGAAACGACTACGTCAGTGTAGCAGAGGAAGGAAATGATCCAACTCCCACTCTGGGGAAAGTTAAGGATGCAATCAACCAGCTTAAAACCAACAAAGCAGCTGGTAAAGATGGTATCGCAGCTGAACTCATCAAGATGGGCCCAGTAAATTTGGCAACCTGCTTGCAACGGATGATAGCCAAGATCTGTGAAACCGAACAGCTACCGGAGGAGTGGAAGGAAGGGTTATCTGCCCCATACATTAAAAAGGCGACCATTTGGAATGTGAGAACTTCAGAGCAATCACAATTCTGAATGTCGCCTATCATATTCCGTCGTCTGTCACCTAAAACGAATGAGTTCGTGGGAAGTTATCAAGCCGGCTTCATTGACGGCCGATCGACAACGGACCAGATCTTCACTGTAAGGCAAATCCTCCAGAAATGCCGTGAATACCAGGTCCCAACGCATCACCTGTTCAGCGACTTCAAGGCGGCATACAACAGTATCGACCGATGGAAAATTATGGACGAAAACGGCTTTCCTGGGAAGCTGACCAGACTCATTAAAGCAACAATGGACGGTGTGCAAACTGCGTAAGGGTTTCGGGTGAACTATCCAGTTCATTCGAATCTCGTCGGGGACTGCGACTAGGTGACGGACTCTCATGCCTGCTATTCAACATCGCTCTGGAAGGTGTAATGGGACGAGCCGGGCTCAAAAGCCGGGGTACGATTTTCACGAAATCTGGTCAGTTTGTGTGCTTTGCGGACGACATGGACATTATCGTAAGAACATTTGGAACGGTAGCAGAGTTGTACACCCACCTGAAACGCAAAGCAGCAAAGGTCTGACTGGTGGTGAATGCGTCGAAAACAAAGTACGAACACGACCGGATCAGCCTTGTAAGTAATGCCGCGATAGACGGGGATACCTTTGAGGTGGGGGAGGAATTTGTCTACCTCGGATCCTTACTGACGGCTGACAACAATACGAGTTGTGAAATTCGAAGGCGCATCATCGGTGGAAGTCGTGTCTACTTCGGGCTCCAGAAGAAACAGCGGTCCAAACAGATTCACCCCCGCACCAAATGCACCATGTACAAAACGCCAATAAGACCGGTGGTCCTCTACGGACACGAGACATGGACCATGCTTGAGGAGGACCTGGAAGCACTCGGAGTTTTCGAGCGACGCGTGCTAAAGACGATCTTCGGCGGTGTGTAGGAGAACGGTGTGTGGCGGCGAAGGATGAACCACGAGCTCACTGCACTCTACGGCGTACCCAGCATCCAGAAGGTGGCCAAAGCTGGAAGGATACGGTGGGCAGGGCATGTTGCAAGAATGCCGGAAAAAAAGTCTATGAAAGTTGGCTAAATACAAACCTAGGTTTAATTTGAAATTAAAATTATAAGCAACAACTTTGCTGGAACATGTGGGTTCTTAAGCCTTATTTTCATGGTAAATATAGAATATTCTTGTTAATTTCGGATTTTTTCCCAGGGCATATGGGTATTGTTAAAGCAAAACTACGGGCAATCGAATTCCTTGGCAAAATGTCATAAAAAACAACCTTGGTGCACTTCCTTCATTCACTACCCCAAACATTTGATGATAATAGGATGAGAGGCTAAATTGAACCGAATAATTTTATTTGATGCAGTTTTACCGTGGACACCCTTTAGTTCTTTAATTTGGAGTACATAGCTTTTATTCTTCGTAAACATGTCGAGTTTTATCGCGTTTTTATCATTACCCTAAGAAGGGCCTAACTATGAAAAGAAAACTTCGTAGAAACAACTTTGCTATACAATTTCAAACTTAGGCTGAACATGTTTCTTTCCATCTAAATTTCCATTCTGGATCAGTCTGCAATGTTTACTGGCAATTAATTGAAAAGTGATGATTGTTTAAAAACAAATAATGGTAAAGGAACCTTCCTAATCCATACCACCATGTATAAAATCTCGAACATTTCCAATAATTCCCCAGCCTAACGAGTGGATTTCCAATTTTCTCTATATGGATATGGGAACTGTCATATGGCGCAAGCAAAACATGACCCATCCCCCCCAGCTGTGCTATCTACATTCCCTGCTGAATAATATTTCTTCTATTTTTCTTTTCCAGTTCGGTGAATGCTGAGTGAATATGGTATTTATGTTGTGGCAGGAGAAATTCTACGCATTCCTTCATTATTACGTTGCTGATTCAACTCTGTTTGTTCTGCGTTGTCACCACCATATCCCGCAGTGAATACAAGTGGACTCGTGCCTGCTGATTTGCTCGCTGGATAGATAAATAATTAATTGAAAGTGGTTAGTTTCATCGCGGAGGTGGTGGGCCGAAAGCCGAGTAGAATAAAGTTTGCTTGTGTGTTATTGTGCTGTGCGTGAAAGTCATCACAGATAAGTGTCAGAATCAGCTCACAGCGGACGGGGAAAAGAGCAAGTGGAAGTGAAGTGGTTGTACGTCTATTGTTACAATAGTGGAAGTGCCAGTGGAAATTTGGATGGTTATACCGTAGGGATATGGGAGAGCCGGCAGTTTATGCAGTTCCGTTTGTGTATTGGTAAGTGTGATGAAAATGTTTCTTTTTTGTTGACGAAAAAATTAGAGTTTCCTTCGCATTTAGTCTGATGCGTTTTAGGATTTGTTTCTCTACTTTGTAATTTATCAAGCGAAAAATAAGTTGCTGATGCTCGTTAAAAATGACTGGGGTGAATTGGTATTGTGTCAATCACACTAACCAATGTGTCCTGAATACTAATTCATTCATTAAACAGTTGAGACATATTCTCCAATTTATTCCTAACTATTCCAAGGGCTACTGTTTTTGAGACTTTCATAAATTACCATTCACCACCACGCGCACGTTTCCTAAGTTTACGGAAAGCTATTTAATTTATGAAAGCACATCAACCGTGACGCCAAAACAGCATGGTTTTGTTTCCATATTTACTGTACGAACTTATCGCAAGGGAAATGAAACCATGCAAATTTATCAACCAAACATTCCCACATGTCCTATTCGCAGAAACACTTCCTGAATGCACCGAAGAGAAACTTTCCCAGTCAAGGACATTTGCGCCGACATCCTTACTCTTGGAGCCCTCAACAGTGTCCCACCATCACTACGATGTGCATATTGTGCAGCTTTCAAATTGCGCTCCGGTTCTGGGGAAGCATATTTCACCATGTGCAAGCTCGATTTTAACAGCTTGCTGAAAAGTCATGTATTCCCAGAAACAGGAAATGGAATCCAGGCGAGCTAAAAATGTAAATGAAACAAGTAGCACATCCCATACATGCCACTTTCAGGAAGCCAGTGTGACAACTTTCTTGAAACAATATTGCTTTGACGATTGGCAGATACATGGCTTCTAAATTCTGGCAAATTGACACAAATTTCCCTCAGTTGGTTGCATAGTTTGACAGTGCTAGCTTTGAATTACTGAGCAAATTTATGAGGTTCAACTTTTGATCTTATTGATCGATCCGGTAAATCGATCAATTAGTCAGAAAAAATAACGCTTGGCGTCTCAAATGAAGTTGTTGGATGTTGTTTTTGAAACGGGAAAAGAACAGAGTTGAAAAAAAAAAAAGTTGTCCGATTTTGCTCAAAATCGCTTGGTATGTTCTTCATCGAAAATAATAAGGCCCGTATTTTTTATTTTTTTATTAGGGTGACCATGTTCGATCAAGGGGAACCAGAAAAATCGACATTTTTCGAAATTTTTTATTTTTGAAAAATCATAACTTCTGAACCGCTGAATCGATTTGCAATGTTTTTTATAAATAGAAAGATTATTATTTTTGTTTTTACTTAAAATATTGGTTGAAATAAATAATGTACTCAAATTTGCTAAAATGCTAAATATATTTATTTTTTATGATTTTCAAAATGTTGGACCACAACGACTATTTATTTTTATATTTTTTCATAAAAACTCAAACATTTTTACATAACATATCAAAAAATCTCAAATGTTTATCGAGCCGTTTTTGAGTAAAATTTTTTGAAAATTTCAAGTTTTTTGCCTATACACACATGGAATGAGCATCATTTTCCATCACTTCAAAATAACTGCGGGAATCATTTCATTGAAGTTATCAAATTTATTCCTAATAAATTCATGATAACCATGTTTACAAATCTAGTTTTATTTGTGAAGTAATGTACCCATCAAAAGTAGGGGAGGCTGGTTCAATTCTGATTCCATTAAATGTAAGAACTATAAATCAGCCTCAAATTGTTTAAAAGCAGAGACCAACATTGCAAGGGTTTACTCAGCCATGGTTTACACTATAATTGGAGCCACAATAATCCGTTAGCGTCCAAATTCGGCATGAGTGCTCATAAGGATGGCAGAGGCACTCATGCTCAACTCAACTCATATTTTGAATTATTCCACATTAGGGTTATTTTGAGGGAACCGAACCGAAACTAGAGTCAAATTTTTTAGCGTGTAGAACATTTTTTCTCAAATTTTGTCAATTTTGAAGTCCAAAAAACACAATTTCTCCGACCAATGCAACATACGTTGAAATTCTTTGTGTAATGAAAGCTTTCCATTGGTATTATTAAAAATTTGGCTACCAGCGCTGTCTGAGAGAATCTTGGGATTGGCCACAGGGTCAGGATTAGACCAGGCTCCGCTATATTGAGGAATTGGAGCTCAAATCTCAAAGCTTTTGACTACAAGCATGGGTTTTCTCAGATTACCTTCAATTAAAACTCAGCATTTAATTTGATTATTTAATTATTTTTATTTTTCATAATTCATCAAAAAAAAAAATTACAAAGCAAAATTCTTACAATTTAACGCACTTTTCTT
The DNA here is from genome assembly GCA_034211315.2 of Aedes japonicus. Taxonomy (NCBI): domain Eukaryota; kingdom Metazoa; phylum Arthropoda; class Insecta; order Diptera; family Culicidae; genus Aedes; species Aedes japonicus. Next base: position 52,027 of record JASCZW010005964.1, on the reverse strand, counting down.
CATCTGAAAACGAAAACCGTTTCACGATAATGTAATTTTCATTTTGTGGCTTAAAGTAATGAAACGATTGTGTCCCAGAGATTTGTTTTACAGGATAATAACGGTTCTTTATTTTCTTTTCCATTGCATTGTAATCTTTTTCCGAGAAAAACAAGTAATATATTTTGGAATCTACTTTAGAAACAGCCCAAGAGTAATGTTCGCATGCAGTTGTAATATGATGGCCTTGTAAACTTGCTTTTGAAGCGTTTCGCTTTAGAACGCCTCTTAAAGCGTCACAAGGCCCTTTTCCATGGCAAGTGGCAAAAAAGTTCCACTCTGCATTAAGACCGAAGTCCTTGTACATGTGGCACAAATTGAAAGCAGTCATCTTATTTCTGTATTGACTGCCTTCATTAGAAAAAAAATGGATATTTTTCAGGTGAGGTAGCTTTTTTTTAATGAAATTCACACAATTTGTTACAAACAGCCGAACGGCAACATGGTTATGTTTAGTAAATTCTGAGATTGCTATGAAGCTTGTAAACTTTAAATTTTGTGCTTCATCCTTCTAATATATGGCAAAAGTATGGATTGTGCATGGAGCGTTTGCCCAATGAAAACCTTGTATAGCGTCCAGAATAACAAAAGAGCAATTTTCAGAGAAGTCAGCAATTATAATGCAGTCAGTTGCTTCCAAATTCGTTTTAAGTTGTTTTAAGTAGTTAACTTGTTGCTCTGCAATAAAATTATACGGAGATAATTCACTTAATTTTTCTAAAAATGTTTCCACAAACTCTTCTGCATCCATTCGCATTGAATTTAGTTGACAACGATCTGTTTGCTCCCATTGTTTAAATTCTAAGGAATCGATATTTTGAAGAAAATTCATCAGGTCATTCTCCAGTGTTTGCGTACCCAGGCAATGATCACAGGTTTTCAACCAACATTTCTCTGTAGGATTTCATGATACGTTTTAAAATGGTTAGGAATAAGTTTCGTAACCTTAAGGGTTTTAAACATTAATTTAACATTCTGATGATAAATGCATACGCAGACAGTATGCGTTACACTTGAACCAGCCAGAATACAATTTTTTGGGCGGCTACTGAAAAACATTGAAAATCCAATTTAAAAAGTAGGATATTGCTCTTTGAATATTAAACACGGTTCGGAAACGGTGAGTTCTTGAGTTTTACATTCTAGATTAACTGCACTTGGAGTTGCTGGCTCGTTTTCTTTCTTGATAAAGCGATACAGTCTGCAATAGCAGGTATTACAAAAGTAGGAATAGCTTTTATCCAACTTTGTTCTCCTTTTCACTGCATAACCATATAGTTTAGGAGTAGGTTTCCTGTAACTATTAATCTAAACATGGCAATTTGAGCAGTCGTGCTTTATTGTATTAAACGTTTCTTTAGTAAGGTTTCAGTTCGGTTCACTCAATGTGGATTAATTCAAAATATGAGTTAACTTTATTCAGTCGTGGTTTACGCTACAACTCAAATTCGGCATGAGTGCCCCTGCAATCCTTATGAGCACACATGTTGAATTTGGACGCTAACGGACCATTGTGGCTCCAGTTATAGTGTAAACCATGGCTGAGTAGACCCTTGCAATGTTGGTCTCTGCTTTTAAACAATTTCAGGCTGATTTATAGTTCTTACATTTAATGGGGTCAGAATTGGACCAGCCTCCCCTACTTTTGATGGGTACAATACTTCACAAATGAAACTAGATTTGTAAACATGGTTATCATGAATTTATTAGGAATAAGTTTGATAACTTCAATGAAATGATTCACGCAGTTATTTTGAAGTTTTGAAAAATGATGCTCATTCCATGTGTGTATAGGCAAAAAACTTGAAATTTTCAAAAAATTTAACTCAAAAACGGCTCGATGAACATTTGAGATTTTTTGATATGTTATGTAAAAATATTTGAGTTTTTATGAAAAAATATAAAAATAAATAGTCGTTGTGGTCCAACATTTTGAAAATCATAAAAAATAAATATATTGGCCATTTTAGCAAATTTGAGTACATTATTTATTTTAACCAATATTTTAAGTAAAAACAAAAATAATAATCTTTCTATTTATAAAAAACATTGCAAATCGATTCAGCGGTTCAGAAGTTATGATTTTTCAAAAATAAAAAATTTCGAAAAATGTCGATTTTTCTGATAACCCTAGATCGAACATGGTCACCCAAATATAAAAAAATACGGGTCTTATTATTTTCGATGAAGAACATACCAAGCGATTTTGAGCAAAATCGGACAACTTTTTTTTTCAACTCTATTCTGAACGGTTGAACCAATCTTAACGGGGTCTCCGCATTCAGAGAAAAATAAAAGTTTTGAAATTTTCAAGGAAAAGTCGAAAAATTTGAAATTAAAAAAAACATTTTTTCAAAGAAAAATATCAAATATTGTTTGTTTAAATCAAATGTATAGAAAAATCAGAAATAAATGATTTTCAACACAACAAATTCAAATTTTTTCACTTTCAAAATAAGCAAACTTCAAGAAAAACCTAATTTTCAACAATCTGTTAATAAAATGAAGATGTTCAGATGCCAGTGCTATATTGTCACGTTGAAAATGCATAAAAAGTTGTTGTTTTGTATTTCGAAACAGGAACACAAACTTTTACCAAGCATCCCCATGCGGGGTAGGTCAAGGCATGATCGAATGCACCAGCTTGACTGAGTCACCACCTCACCAGTCAAGGTGGTGCATTCGATTATGCCTTGACCTACCCCGCATGGGGATGCTTAGTAAAAGTTTGTGTTCCTGTTTCGAAATACTACCTCACAATGCCCTTCGCTCAATTTCAAACTACTTCTATTCAATTTTCACAGCCTGCCGTGAGCTAACGAAACTGTCAATACTTTCTCTTAACAACTTTCTAATAGATTACTTAGTTCAGCATGAAAAATTCATGTTTATCCGTTGAAATAACGTTTATTCACGTTTATATTTACTGAAAGCGATTCCTTTTCTATCGCAAGAATGGCCAAGCCAGAAAGTCTGTCTTACTTCATTGTAGAACGAAGATAGTTGTTTATCATTTCCAGCTTGCTGAAGCTACGTTCACACGATGGCACTGTAACTGGAAGCGTCAAATAATACGTAGAACCGTTTCGGGGTTAGGATAAATATCTTGGAGAGAATATCCAAGGATACAGTTTAATATGTCTAATGGAGTAAAAGAGCTCAGGTAAGGCAACAAATCACCAATTTGAGCATGAGCATGAGCATGATTGACCGCCCACGGTTGCAATTCCGTTATTGCTAGATCAGCTGTATTTACACAAAGAACCAACAGATGATGTTTGGGACTAACATACATCTTCAATGTGTAAAAACTGGTGACCTATTATAAAGCAATACCGGCGCCGGCCGTGTCCGAATGCTGGTCAAATAGGGAATGGGAAGGAACGTGTTGACATGATACTCGCTTTGAAGGAAGCCGAGAAATCCTCTGCACTTCCACGAGAAATCACTGGGATGTTGGATAGTTGGGGAAAGGTTAGTTGCTGGGTTCGTTTTGGTTAACGATACGCTGAGAGTATGTAGTATCCGCCAATAGCAATGGACCGCTCCAATGTGACTGAAAAGAGACAAGCATAATGAAAAACAAAACAAAACAAAACCAAATAGACAAAATAATATAAAATAGAATATGAGATATTGTCTTCAAAATATGGTAGAAATAAATTATTTGTTGTTTTGCAAACCAGCACTCCTCGATGTCCTAGATGGCCAAGTCCTGTGGACCCGCAGCTGCTGCCGTTGACACTCGTCCACATCAACCCGGCCGTCGCCGACGTGTCGGAAACCTTCCGGTAGTAACATATCTGTATCTAATAAACTCTTCTTACGTCGATTAATTTGCAACTTTTCCACTAAAATCTATTTCTAGATATTGGCACTTGGTTGCAGGAAACAGAATGAAAAAGAAAAATAAACTCGCTTATGACCTTTAAATTTACACGAATGCTAATAAATACACACTATCGGACAACGACACTTTGGACTCGCGGAACGAATTGTACACGCACACTAGTAATCCGCGATGCAGAACAACGCGACGCGTGATGAGGTGCTACTGCCGCAGACGTCGTGCTAGATGATACCGTTCAGGCAACAAATCACCAATTTGCCGTTTGAAAACTTCTTCTTCAGATACAAGCTCTATGGCTCTTTGTGTCAGTATCAGAAGCATTCTTTAGTCCAAAGTCTGCTGTGACCTCCTTTATTTGTGGAATAGTCACAGATGCGAGTCCGTGTCCTGTCAAAAATTCCGATGCTATAGCCGCCATTGATTCTCCGTGGACCAGCCATTTGTTGCAGTATTTTGTGAAACACCGAGGTAACTTCCCACGTAAACCCGTTTTCACTCGATTATTTGTGGTGTCATCGATTTTTCTCATTTTGTGTTAGTTGGAAATCGTTGTCGATGCCTAGTTAAATGCATTTTTCTATCGCATACCTCACTGCACGATCAACTAAAACAGTTTTCACTTTGTCGATTTTAATCAACATTATCCTCATATGTCAAGACCACAATTTTCAAAATGATTCGCCATTTCTCAGTTTCTTTTTGAATTTCATACAAAAAGTCACAAAATCAGAATCAACCGTTTTAGACCATCCTCAACGATGGGTTCGTATTTGGGTAATATTTTGATGACAGAGAGCGTTCCTATTTTGATTTAGCTACCCATTTTTGCACCAGTCGTTCATAAAAAGGTAACACAATAAGACTCAAATTTATTCTCACACCGGTTTCGTTTCGCTAGATATTTCGTGCAGTGTATAGTATAAATACTCTTCCGTATAGGTTTTCGACGTTCTGTATGTCCCAAAGATTGGATCTTGGGAAACATCCAGCCAAGTCCTGCAAAGCACTTTTTTTAGGTTTTGATTTTAACGTAGGACTACGTTTCTCTTTTCTATACCAGGTGTCATTTGAAAATTTTGAAAAATGAGAGCGTTACGCAAACGTGAAAGGTTTTTAACGCTAATAACTCTCGTTTAACTGGACACAATGTCTTCATTCATGCACCATATGGTCAGAAAAACATACCAAATTTTTGAAACTGAACCAACAACACTAAAGTAGTCCAATTTGTTACATAAAAATGACCTACTTTCGCTACCATACAAATCATACAAATGTTACGATACATAAGTGTACCAAACAGCAAAAAATGAAAAAAAAAAAAAATACAGCGTTCGATGAACACTGCAAAGCATCCTTTGACGTTTAACTTTTTCTTCATTTGTCAGCTCTTTGTAAAACCGTAAAACCATTTAGCATCAAGAAGCCTGAATATGAAAATTGAAATTTCACAAAACAGCACGAGCACCTTCAGTTTCAGCGCACCTGGCGCGGGCCACTTTCGCCATCGCCTCACTACGCCCCTATATAATTGAAAGAGATAGTCATGAAGTATTTGCCCAATACGAATAGCCAGTCATGTCAGAGAAACAACGGCAGAAGATTCTAGTCAAAGAGATCTTCCTGGCGAAGTGGAACGTGTGGAAGCCTTCCAACCCTCCCAACGTGCCCCAACTTCGCCCAACCGAGAAGTTTTTAGCTCATATAAAGAGGAGAGTATATTCAAATAATTTCAAGGCCAAATTTCGTGATTTGATCAAAAGGGTGACCAAGGTACTGAAGATTATGCCTACAAACTTTTTTTTCTCACCTATGGCCGGAATGAGCATTTCCTTGTTTTTGAATTTATCTTGGAGTGTCACTAAGATTACATTACTCTGAATTCCGTCATAACATCTCTTTATTCTATTACAAAATTTCGGTTGTATGAGGTTCCTATCTTAAATTGTAAAGTATGTGGTGATAATGGCAAAGCAAAGCATGGCATAGCAGCATAGCATTTTCCGATCATACATAATCCTGGGTTGGCTGTTGCAGAGACGATGGAAGCGCCAGAAGAGCTGCCTTGGTATGACAGCCTCTTCATCCACCGATCTCTTTGTACAACACCTGGCCAGGTCCTTGTGATCAGCAAGCAATGGGAGGGAAGTGTTAATTAGATGTCTACTTAAGAAGATGCTGAGAACTCATGCTTCATAGACATCTGAAGTTGGAAGTTGGATGGGATTGTGCGGGAGGCTTTTCATGGCGAGAAAGCGTATGTATATTTGTATGTACATAGGTCGACGGGAGTGATGAAGCTAAGAAAGTTAATTCACTCCATTATTGTTTCTGGGCTGGAACATAGGCGTCCTACTTGTATCAAGGTATTTCTTGCGTGAGACTTTTCTGTCGGTTGGGATATGAGCACTAACTCATATCCTAGCCTGTTATGGCTTATGGTTATAGCGCCAATACTCACTTTCTGGAAAGAAAAGAAGGATGAGTTGACACAAAGTGCCCCTCCCGACACACACGCCCGCACATATATATGACCATTGCACATTAATAGACAATAATTTGAAGGTGGATGCAGTATCAGACCGGGTAACGTCATTAGTGAGACTGAGAGCCAAATCAATTGAATGTTTTATTGTGTTGAGGTGCATATTACGGTTTATACTCGTACTGTTTAAATTCCTATATCTAATCTGCTTCAAAAAACAGCTCTACTTGCACTTCATCTGCTGTATTGAATTGTAGTTGATGTAGTTAGTTAAAGACTAATTTAACCTTTGCCCAGCTGGTCCATGTTTTTTTTTTGTCGCTTGGTAACATTTGGCGCATAGTTTCAACAACTATCCATTGCTGCGAGTTGTTGCAGGCAGATTCCAACCTCTTGGTGTTAATAGACTTTCTTTTTAAGAGCACTCCAATTGAATATTCGATTTTCCACAAGAAATTGTCACTTTTTACTGCTTGTTGACGGTACGCTTGGAGGAAGCCAATATACGCAGATCCGGTTTTCTTCCCGCTCGATTATCCGGAGGATACCTTAGAAATCTATTTATCAAGCACAAAATCTCACAATACAATAATATGATTCCACAATTCCTTAAAAATGAATCCACCGTATTACAAAACACAAAAATAAAACTGATAAAACACTTTCTCCGGGTGTCAACAGAGTACAAACCGAAAAATGAATTGTGGCAAACACACAACTAAACCTGGATTCGCTGCCTAGCACATAATTCTATAACACGGCACTCGGATGATTATTAATTTAAAACTACTCTAATTCTAAATCTCATATTATATTAGAAGTTCAATTTAAAAACGATGCAGCGATTGAAAAACACGTTACTTCCGAAGCACGGGTTGCCTCGATCTCCAGTATGTGGTGATAATGGCAAAGCCAAAAAAATCAAGATCTCCGTTGGATAATTGATAGGGTATTAAATAGTTAACGTCTGTACTTGTCTCTGTTACAGTTTTCTATGAAAATTTTCATTGCAGGTGTTAACAAAAACTTCTTCTTCTAAGCTTATTGCTTTCGCTTTTGCTTATTGCTTGCTCTCAACTTAGTGTTCTAAATGCACTTCCACAGTTATTGAGTTATTGAGAGCTTTCGATGCCAGGTACAATTTTGCATTAGTATGATTGTGTGGCAAGTACAATCATACCCTATGGACCAGGGAGTCGAGAATGTTCCTTAACGAAAAAGACCAGATCGGGAATTGAACCCAGACACCTCCAGCATGGTGTTGCTTGTAGCCGCGCCGTTACCGACTGAACTAAGGGAGAAACGTCAGAGTTGATGATTTACATTCTAGATAATTGGTTGCTTTGTTTGGACTAGTTACACAATCAACTGTTGCGGATGAATTTTACTCGTTTCTATCATATTTAAGACACTAGTCAAGTATCGAAGAATATGATATTATATTTCTTTTTTACAGTGACGGATAAAGCAATAATTATTGTTTTGTCGTAAATCGTGTTTCTAACTTTCAAAGTTGCTTAAGAAAGGTTATGAATTAAATACATATGAAAACTCAGATTACTTCTAGGTTCTAGCGAAAGTTTAAGCTAAATTGATTCATAGGAGGATGATACACAAACCTCTATTCATAACCATTTTGTATGAAAATGGTGCTTTGGTGTTATCGTATTGAAGATGCAGTGATGAAAAAATATGAAGCTAATGAAAGTTTTTTGAGAAGGCTTGGCTGTTTCAAACAATCTTCCTTGAGATAAGACTGAAGATTTTCTTCATCCTTATGTCTTATTTCGAGCTGCAATGCATATCCTCTTACAGTATCGTTGTACCTAGATTAACCCATCACAACATATTGAACGCAATCACGAAATCAAAAAACCGTATGCGAAACATACGGGAATCGCGCGAAAAATCGATAACATCATTCCGCTACCAGATCTAAATTTAGCACCCCTCCGCCAGCCGGCCTCCACTGATGGCACTGATGGCTTCGGTGGAAATCCGTTGGGAAAGCACAACACCCGACAAATCCCGTCATCCCCATGTCGCCACCTTCGGTGAGCAAACATTCAGCAGTTCACCTTTGTCGGTTGCTCGGAGACGTCGTTGTCGGTCGGCTCAGTTTAACGAAAATGAGAAATGAACCTTAGCATAACGTCACTTCCCAGCTTGCTGGGGGAATGTGCAGTAATGTGCGTCTTCAACACAGGAACTCAATGGATACCGGTTTCAATAAATTGATCGAGCCCCCCGCGTTCTATTTCAGTTGTTGTGAGTAAGGCGCGTTTGATATGATACGGTTCAATTCTGAACACATGAAATTTTCAAATTAAAACAGGTAAAGTAGTTTCATGTGAATTTTTCTCTTAGTATTGGTGTGAACGAAAGTCTGATGAAGACCACTGCTCGTTTTATACACTGATAAAAAATCAAATAATGAATATATTAATTCAAAACTATACCTTTTATGTGCTACCTTCACAAATATTTCATATCATATCAAAGAATTTTTATTTGTGTTTCACATGCAACGTATTATTTTGATACATATTTTTCATTTTCAAACCCAATAAAAAGTATGGGGCTCACCTTATGACTGATAGTTATTAGATTTGACACATACTTTTGATTGGGTTTTGGATTGAAAAAAAAGTCAAAATGGCGATCGAAGGTTTTTCATCAATTGTCCTGAATGAATTGCATGTAAGTGACGAACTGCTGTATACAGGTTTTTCAGGTATATATGATATGTTACTTGATGTAATTGTTGCATTACCTATTTATTTATAGCGTTATATATTTGGCAAAATTATCAGCCTTAAAAAAAGGTGAATTCCAGCTACTGGATATGAGACAAAGTAAGTGTAAATATTTGGTTAATCTACCACATATATTAATTATTTAAACTATCGCAGGTATTACAATTTCTGGGATTCGAAGCGGTTGAATTTATTGAATCGATCTCAACATGGATAAAAACAACCATAACAAGTGTATTTGAAAATTTAATATATTTTTTTTGCCATAGCGATTACTAACCTTATCGATATGTCTATAAATGTTAACAGGTAGTTTCAATAAAAATTATAAAGAAATTTCTATGGTGTTGATGCAAAAGTTTCAATAACGTTAATATGACGGCACACGTCATATTATCATAATGAGGGATGGAAATCATAAACTTGACACATACTTTTTATAAAGAAGGAAAAATGGTACTCATCAAAAAGAGGGATAAGATTCATAAGCTTGACACATACTTTCTATATGATAGGAAATATGGTATTCATTATAGTGAGGCATAGATGTTATTGGAACTTCCTCTTAAAGTTTATAAGCATATCGATTAGATATTATTTGTAAATCGTTATGGCAAAAAATTATTAGATTTTCAAATATATTTGTTATGATTATTTTTATACGTGTAAGACTTCACTTGCCTGGCTTTGCGCTGTTATTTGAGTTATGTGCGAAAAATCGGGTAAGTATACTAAAGGACGGGTCGATAATGATTGCATCACTTTCAAAATTGAGCAATTTTTTACAACTTTGGCAGACATTTTCCAAACTTCGCACAGCTAAGCTCTGTAGTGTATTGTCCACACCCTCTCAGTTGCATTGCTGTTGTTGCGATTTTTGCCAAAATAAAAATAAAACGACGGACCATGTGCGAAGGATTTTTTTTCGGTCATGTCCACAATTCTGTGTTTTCACATCATGCCTTAAACACAGCTAAATATATCTAAATACTTTAAAAGCCATCCAAAAGTATCAGAAACGATTGACGTTAAATGATTAGTTCAGAGCAGCAAAAAAACTGACAACAATATTCAGAATGCTGAGAGAGCAGTTGTGATCAGTTTCAAACGGAACCCAAGCAAATCAGGCAGTGATGTTGCCAGAACATTTGGTATTGCAAAAATTTTATGTGAAGAAAAGATCCGGTTTGCACGCACTTTCCGACTTTCCAAGTCGGATTGAATACCAGAATACTTTACGTAAAGCTGCAGTTCATCCAATTACTTCGTTATTGACGACGCAACGTGCCTAGCCAAAAATGTAATAGAGGGAAGTATTAGTTTGAAGTAAATGATCGCATCAAAAGGATGAAGCTTTCAAAGTTCACAGCATAGCACCTCACTTGTCAGGTACTATGTAGTTGAGGCAAGATCAGTGACCTTCGACAGAAAAATTTATCAAACGGAGGCCTCCAAAAACTTATCTCGAGTCGAACCGAGATTCTCCACAGAATATATAGAAAATTTCGACGTTTAGTGACATTAACAGCAAATCAATAACAATTTGTAATTTTTCGCACAGCTTTCAAACTGTCGAGAGAAATACTTCCACCTAATATCCATATTTCATAGAAAAATAATCACGAAGGCACATTTCATCCCGCAAGCACGTAGAACATCATTCCCCCCCTAGATGGAAACTACAATGTGCAACGTTAGCACTAAGGAGCAATGATAGCATGACGCAAAAGGAAGAGACAATTTAGGGAGTGCCTCGAGCAATACGGCAAGAGTTTTGCGGATGAATTATGCATGCCGGTCCCAGTCTGTATCGGCTTGGCCGTCGAAACAAGTGGTGTCTAGGTTGTGATTGTTGGCTACGTTATGCGTTTCAGATTGGCCATGATTTTCTGCAAGACGGCGCTTGTGGTTTAGGATTTGAAATAACTATTTCTTGAAAAGCCATTGGCTCCGAACCATGTGGTGATGAGTTGGCTAGGATATGGTTTTTTTTCCAATTATAGGATATGGTGATTATCGGTTTATAGATAATTAAGTAACACGAGAATCTTTAGGAACATAGTTGGCCTTCACCGAATGGCATAATGGACAACTAGTTATAGTCCAGCTACCTTTTAAGATTCTCATCTTGTGCAGAGAAATTTCAGCTTGCTTGTTCACAGTGTTGTATCACAGTGTTGTATACTAAATATAAAGGTAATTATTTTGAATCCATTATTAGCCTTCCTCTGTTGAGTTAAAAACCTTCACGAATGCATATCTAGACAAAATCGTCAAAAAGTTGAAAGTAACAATTGTAAACAATGACTTAAAACGTAAATTTGCTGACATTTATATCCACTAACAACGGAAAGGTATTCATTTAGAAAGGTAGCGTATTAAGATTGAGCTTTTTATACACACACTTAGAAAAAAAATGTTAATTTAAATCTGCTATGACGCATAATAAAGAACAATAAATTGAATAAAAAATTTCATCTGTTTTCAAAATGACAGTCATTGGCAAAATAAAGGGCCCACCCTTCGTGATATCAACAAGCACTTCCTTAAAACTTCAACTTCGCAAATGAAACATCTGATATATTTTTAAAATGATGATTTAATCATACCTTACTTAAGACACTCACTAGACATTTATAACAAGCATACAGTGGTTTTACAAAAATACTTGTTGCTTAGGCAAAACACAAAAAAGTGCCCATTGTTAAAAAACCTTGCAAATCTCTCACATGCTCATCAGGACACCCCTCGATTTGATGAGTTTTGTCATTTGAATTTATAACGTTTTGTTTGTTTTGATTTTGATTTATATTTTCGTTGTTTACATATAATTTTCGATGAAATCGTGGAAAACGCGGTGTTTTCAAAATCATTTCCTTTAAGTATCCGTAAACTAGTGGTTCAAGATGTGAAAAAACGGTAACCGCAGCGGGTTATTGAAGGAAAGTACGGTATCAGCAAAGCAGCTGTCGGAAAGATTCGGTTGAAATAAAGAACACCAAAATCGTGCACAGATAAAAAGAAAAATTGAAAATTCAATTTTGTGTAATTTAATGCGCATAAAGATAGATTTGGCAGAAAAAATGGGATATTTCATGTAAATTTAAGCTTAATAGCGCCTGAATCTAGCCTGTTGAATGAAAGATTGCAAACATTGTTGTATGGCGCATGAAAGCTTGCGAACAATTTCGTTGTTTACGCCTTCTTTGGCTTGGAATTAAACGGGTGGCAATATTACGCGCTTGTTAAATTTTTTTCTTCTGTGTGCAAGAAGTTAAGAAAAACCCAAAAAATTACTGTCAAACAATCCACCCGAAAATTGCAGAGCATGGTTTGAACAACAAGCTTGCCCGGAAGTTGGCTTTTATCAGCAAAGCTAATAAAGCCAAAAGGCTAAAGTTTGCTCGGAAGCATACAGAGAAGCCTATAGAGTACTGCAAGAAGGTTCTATGAACTGATGAGTCCAAGTTTAAACTCTTCAATAAGAAAAGGCCTGTCCGTATACAGACGGGGAGAGGAGCTTCAGGAACGACATATTCAAGACACGGTGAAGCATGCGGGAAGTAACTTTATGATTTCAGGGTGTTATGTTTGACCTGGAATGGGAGTTCTTCGATGGGATTATGACTGCAGACTGACAAATGCAACTTGAAAAATGTCTAACGACAAATGTCTATTTTTGATCACGTTTCGCTCACGTAATCATCGATTCTTTTATCAAAGTTAGTTCCTTTCCAAGACTGTCTCGAGATTTTTTCAGTTCTAGAGGTATTTAGGAGAATTCTTATATTATTGTCAATAAACATGTAGTTAACTTAACTTTTGTACTATAAAATGAAACTTTTCTGCGAGATTATGAACACTTAGGCACTTAAGAGCAAGCAAAATCAGAAATTTGCATATGTTTTGGCCAATATTTAACAGTTAATCAATATATGATCATCGAAATATTACGGTTCTTCGATTGAAATTAAATTTTTTTTGTTCGCTTAAATAACATATTTCAATCGCCGATAAAATTGCACAATTGCAACTTTTTGTAATGCAAATTCGTAAAGAGCCATAGTTACAAGAGTTTTAATACGAAAACTGATTCCCAGACATATTATTTTCTTAAACACATTTTTTTAAATGTAATTTAAAAGCGGTTGAGGTGAAAATATCTGACAACTTTTTTCAAGACCTTTTTTTTTTTAAAAAATCAATTTTCAGACTTCTCTTGATAAGACTTATATTATTTACAGGCAAGTTTAAAATTAAATTGTTGTGCAGATATATTCTCCTGTCCCATAATGTAGCGAATTTGAATTGCCCGGTGGCAATTGGAGTTAATTTCGGCAAAGAAGTGTACGAAGCGCAAATCTAATTATTGCATTCAGTATGTACTTGTTCGACTCGAATGATTTGCGCGACGGGATGCGTGGTTCTTACAACAAGCAATACTCCAATAAACTTCGGAGTAATGCGATGTACAATGTTTTTAGGCAATACACATCATTGACTGGCCAAGCGCTGCGTTTGACGATGCCTGAGACAGAACACGCCTTGGCTGTTATTCAAATTATGTGTGCAGCAAAACGTAGTTCAATGTCCAGAGTGATACCTACATCTTTAATAAGTATAACACGTTTCATATTGCAACCTAGCAAAGAATATCCGAAATATACGTGAGGAAAAATGCGTAACGTTACACATTTGTCCATTCACCTCCATATCATTACTGATACTCCAGTCCAAAACTGCTGCTTGCAATGCAAAGTCCACCAACGATGGCCCATTGCGAAATATTTTCAAGTCGGCAGCGTACAATGTTTTAAATGATTTCAATTCGCTGCATAAATCGTTCACAAAAAGACTCCATGGCTCCTTTGAAAAGGACTGGAGGTAATAAGAAACTGCTCTGACTCAACTGTTAAACAACTAAAAAAACAAAAAACTACAAAAGCAATCCGTCTGACACTTTGATTGTTGTTTTTTGTACTCTTCCATGCGCGGAGTAGCGATCTTTGATGAAATTTGTCAGAAGCAGATAATTTCTCATCTTCCTGCGAGGCTCTAGGATTGGACAGTAATTCATTGCTAGAACGAATAGAAATGAAGAGAAAGTGTATTGATAGTTCCGTATAGGGTAACGGCAGGCTTTGAAATTGAAAGATACAAGTTTGAAAACAAGCGGAGGGCATTTGAACGGTAGTATCCGATCAAGCACATAACTCTTTGATAAATTTATGTATACCGCATCGATTTGCTGCCGTTAACCGTCCACCAACATAGACAAATTTGAGTAAAAACCAAACGTTGTGTACAAAAATAAAACCAAAACCGAAAGAGTTTCTCTACCCTGTAGGCAACAACACGGAGTGTGCACAAACAACCGCTAGAAACTATCACAAGCTATGGTAGAAGATGAGCACGATCAAGTGCGTTCCTTTTGCCTGTCCAGGTGGTGGATTCGTTCGAGCCTTGACCTACCCCGCATTGGGGAAGTAAGGCAAAAGGCAAATACTCTCAGATGTTAACAACTATAAGTTTAGTTAAAATACTTTGTTTAAAATATGCAATAAGCTCATATGGTATAATGCAAATATACCAATACCAAAAATAATATGGTGGAAATGCCTAACAAGACAAAAAAATTTTTTTTTCCAGAACTTTACTGCATCTCTTAATGAAAGTTCTTTTCTGATCCAGTGTAAGACACAACAGTAATCAATGTATCTCCGCTGTATATATTACGAGGTTCAGAATACTTGCTGCTTCAAAGTGTGCAATTAGTTATTTAAACCACTATTTTGGCAGTTTGACGCACGACTTCTGTGGATTTGCTTTACTTAAAAATACAAACACTTTCACGAGCGTATTACAAGAGCGCTTGTAATTGGAAAACCAGGAAAATTTAAATTACCACTTGACTTGATCACTTCTTTTTTAAATAAAAAACTGAAATACAGTCTTAAACAAGCATTAGTAGACGCGAGCAAATTCCGTTAAATTACACTATAGAATGCGACTTACAGACTTCTTCAGTGTTGAGTACTCGACTGTATGTTGCCTTTTATTTGGAAAACATCTCTCTTAATCCAGATTTCAAAATTGGGATAAAATCTGACATTTAAAATTATCATCGTTTTGCTATATTTCATTGCATTTCTAAGCTATTCGAGTCCATAATTAATAGAGGTAGCTAGCAACATGGTTTTGTTAAACGACGATCAACAGCAACTAATTTGATACAAGTTATAACACTTTCTTTAAACGTAATGCTTTAATGAAATAATGTAGAAATAATACGATAGAGTTGACATACCACACCCCATGAACGCTACAAGATTAGATTTGATGTAAATTTGTCTCAAAATGTTAACGTCACGTGTGGGGTGTAATATGGTTTACATCAAAGTCCACTCTCGTTTATTTGATTTGACAAAGATATGGAGCCCAATTTGAAATTCTTTTATGTTTCTTTATATCCAAACAATTTAAAACTTTCCATGGAAATAGGTAACGCAACTTATCTAAAAGTTTTTCAATATGCACTTCGGCAACTCGAGTAAGTGATTTATTATGTCACGCAAAAAAGTGACTTTCTAGACTTTAGACCACCTCCCACTTCCCTAGCCACCTTCAAAATTGTTTATATGGATTGTCAAGTTTTCCCATACACCCCTCCCCTCTTACTGCGTTACGTGGAACTTTTCGAAGAAGTGTTTGTTAAAGATTGTACTCGAAAAAATGCTTTATTGTGTGTATAACTTTATATTGCATGGGTAAAAATTGACGAAATTTTAAGTAAAGCTTATTTAGTTTAGCGTTATGTTTCCTCGTGCTAAATTTCGACACAATTTTCAAAGTGGTAATCGAGATGGCTTCCAAAAAAGAAATGCTTGTACAAACCCACAGGTGGATCACAAATCAGTTAGGAATTGATAATTCCACCGTGTCCCGTGAGGTAAAATCGTTCAAATTTAATACTGATCCTACTACCAGTAAAAACAAATTGAAAAGTCAATATACTGTACGTTTTTCCCATTGACAGCAGCATAATTATTCCACTTGATGGTCTGCCATGCAATGAAAATAAAACAACTTTTGTCAAAAAAAAAGTGCACGCAAGAATACCGTAAGAATAAAACTTAATTTGATATAATTGATCAATAAGTTATAGAGTTAAGCGCTTAATGTATATGAAATGGCTACGATAGACTGACTATAAACAAAAACAAACGTCATTGAAACAATATGAGTTCGCAACCAAAAAAGCTGGAATTAAGGAAGAAACACCAATACTGGATTGAAATTCAAGGAAATCAACACAAAATATTTAAAATAAATTATATTCATCAAAATAAGAAACAACTTTAATCCTTCAAACTGTTGCTTTGAGGTTTTACCAATACACTCCATAACACTTGTGCAGGAGGAAAACAAAGTACCACCCTGAGAACTTTCAGTGCCAAATAATACCAAGTAATACGGATTTTAATTATACTTCGCAATTCACGAGACAATCTCTAGTAATCCATGTCTTGAAACATTCTGGAACAATTTCAAATTCGGCACCATTAATCGAAAAAAAATAGCACCAATTTTGAGCAACCCAACAATCGGCATCGTGCACGTGCAAAAACTTGGTTCAATGCCAAAAGACATCCTGCTGGATGCAGGTGTGTACAAGCAGCGCAAATACTGACCCGCCCTCCTGCGTATGTGAGCTGGTTGCTGATGTGTGCTGATGTGGGTGTGTATGGGTAAAACAAAATTATCGAGGGTGCTGAAGCCATTGCTCTGCCAATAGGTAGGGGAAGCGGTGTGTAATTCATGTACAATTTCATGCACCGTTGTGGGATGCGGTTCCAGGTACACGCGCGGTATGAAGGATATGAAACTTTCATTTGCCCATTCCAACACTTTCCTGCCGTTCCGACCAGTTGTCCCGTCCGTCAGTCCGTGGATGATGTGTTCCAATGTTGTACCATCAGCCATGGATAGGCATCAACGAATTGTGGGTAAACCGAGGGTGGGGGTTAGCGGACGAAAGTGAATGGATGGTAGATGGTTCCACGTGGAAAGCGAAACTCAGCTGCCTCGGGATAGGTCGCTGTCTACGATACGGTACATGGGGTGTCGGAGGTGGTGATAGTGCAACGATACGAAGGATGGAGCGTCATGTTGATAAATGTGTAAGATGATTTTATGTATCACCACGGGTTTGATGCGCTTGAAGCATGAATGCTATAGTGAGTTTTTTCTTCTTCGTGCATTGGTATCAGGTTGAAGTGGGTTATTCAATATACTAGTAATGTATAGTTATAAATTTCAGTATCAAGCCTTACCTGGATTACAGGGATAATTCAACAGTAATTACTGGTGAATAATTCAATGAAAAGGCTGCGGTGAATGAATAACTGATATGTAACCTGCAGAATGTGAATGGGTAGGCTGTCTGATTCATGATTGATGATGATAATATGATGAAGGCAACAAATTGTTCATGAATTCACATGCTAGGAAGAAGCAACCATGGCAAGGTCATCACCCATACCTCTCACACTCAAGCTGCAAGTTCAAATTTTGAACAAGTCCTCAAAAATATATGTTTAGGTATGGGATTTGGTGTAGCCCTCTTTGGTTTATACTATTTGTAAAAGATATTTTCCTCATTGATACCATTTCTTATTTAGACCGATGAATATGCTATGAAATAAAAAACAAAGAAGATATTAAGCTTTTCAAAAACGACGAGAAAAAAAAGCTTTTTGCCGCTAAACGTCCAAAAATGTAAATCAATACCATTTAGTAGAAAGCGGAGTACACTATACTGTACAATCTCTCTTGGAACTCAGGCAGTTGAAAAGTGCTGAAGAATAAAGGATTTAGGTGTTATTTGAGACAAGAAACTAACAATTATTGACCACAAAAACACAATAACAAGTGAAGCAAGTAGCATGCTCGAGAGAACAGAGAAAAGACGCTTTTGTAGACACTCTTTGAGGTAGATCTCCCCGTTTACAGTCTCGGTAGGCAGGAACGGCGTACTCCGTTTGCCACATGAGTAGATCGCTTGCCAAATCATGTATTTCTTGGCGAACTTTGAAAGTTTCTGCTTCTTCACTTCCGCCGGAACACCAAATTAGTGCTGGGCGGTGAAAAACAGTAGCCCCGGATGCTGCCGGAAGTCCGCCTTGATGTAAGTCTCATCATCCATGATGACACAATGAGCATCTGGGTGTACAGTTTCCTGGCCCATGCCTTTCCCACCGCATTTTGCCGTTTGTCGGGATTCGGAGCCCTCTGCACTTTTTACGTAGACAGTCCTTCCCGATCCTTGGCTCTCCGAACAGACTTTAACAGATTTAACTTTTTGGCCACATCCCTGACCGAAGATTTGGGATTCCGCTTACACGCTTACACGACACGCTTGGGATCCATCCATACTGACCGCATTTCTCCTTCCGTACGAAGCTCAGAGTTTCGTAGTAACGTTTAATCACACAACTCACCGTTGACTGTATGATTCCAAAATGTTTTCAGATGTCATGAGAGAGTTGAGGATTTTCCAGGTGCTTGGGCAAAATCAATTCGCGACGTTGCTCTTCGGGTGTCACCTTTTTTTTCCAATTTTCGAAAACTGACAGCGATAAAAATACAACTAAAACAATACTCTAAACTACTTCAACCCGAATTTTCAAAAGAAAATACCCAATTTCTACAGTGTTTTTTCCATGGTGCAATTTAATGTGGAACACTCTTTACTGAAAGAAGGGGCACATAGTCCAATTTTTTTGTTAATTTTTGTGTTCACTTCTCCTTCGATATTCACAGCAACATCGACTCATATTGGTGATGAATTAAAGGCAGTTTTTATGCATCTAAATGAGATAGCGGAAATATTTTGCCTACAGGAGTGTTGACCAATTTTTTCTTCTTCTTGTTTAGCGTTTAAGCTTATTGCTTTCGCAATTCGCTTATTGTTTGCTCACCACTTAGTGTTCTAAATGCACTTCCATAGTTCTTAATCTAGAGCTTTCGATGCCAGATACTACTTTTGCATTAGTGTGATTGTGTGGCAAGTACAATCATACCCTATCCCCAGGGAGTGGAGAAATTTCCCCTCATGCAAAATTCCTAAACCAGACCGGGAATCGAACCCAGCCAGGTGTTGTTTTTTAGCCGCGCCTTTGCCAACTGACCTGAGGGAGGACCCTTCAATATGCATTATACTCATTGACTCGAAGCAGACGTTTTTGAGATTAAATATTCAAAACTATAACCTTCCGGGATTTTATTATTAGATGAGAAATGTCTATCAACAGAAATAAATAACAATGCAATTCAAACGCTTGGTACCTCTTTTACCAATACACATTTTTCAAGCAATTTCAAAATCAATCATATATCTCAAATTATTGACAATTACTTACCAATTTGGTATTTTGGGCAGAGATTTCCTTACAAAATATCATAGCAATATCAACTATGATATGTACTTGGATATTGATTTGTAATTTTCAAAATATATTAATTGAACATCGAAGATAATATGGATGGAGATATTGTTTTACCCCCTAGATGTGAAATTCTTCTGCAAATCAAATGTGATTGGCCACAAGACAATTATTTGATTCCATCAGATGAAATAATTCCAGAAGTATTCAATGCCAATAAAATAGTTAGTTTTCGAAATTCGGTAGTAAGATTTATTAATGCAACATATATGATGTACGCATATATGTATTGTGTAAGTTGCCAACTATCAAAATGCCGAAGAAACCTGACATGTATATTTTATACAAAAATAGTTATTCAACAAATATAATAATAAGAAGAAAAAAATGTAATGTATATGAAATATATAAATATAAAATATATAAAATATATATAATAATATAAATAAAATAAAATACATAGAATATATAACTATAAAATATAAAAAATAACTAAAATAATAAGAAAACAACAATAAGAATAAAACATCATACCTAAAGTTCGTATTTTATGTTTTATTGAATAACTATTTTTGTATAAAATTTACATGTCAGGTATCTTCGGCATTTTGATAGTTGACAACTTACACTATATGAATTTTAATAAGATTTGGCTTAAGGACATAATATCAAGATGTTAGGGATCTGGAAATGTAAGTTTGAGATTCTTCATACTAATTCCCATACAAACTTTGAATAGCGTGTGCAAAGCCAAATTAAAACCAAATGTGTTAAAATTTTTTGGAGACTATCAGGAACCAAATTGGCGTCGATTAAGCTTAGGGGAGCAAATACTTCGAATTTTGCATCAGCCTAGTATATATATATATATATATTTATTTAAAGAAAAAGTACTACAAGCATTCGTATCTTTTATAACTAGGGTATGTGTCCCTTGACTCAGCCTATTATGCAACCAGCGATCACATTTTTCATTATAACTCAGAAAGTTTTTAAGCTGTAAGCGAGATTCAACTAGTTATACACTTGCAAAGATAAGTTTGATAAGACATTTAGTAGCATGTATCACGAAAAGTTACACAACTATTTTTATAATGCCGTAAACTTTCGAGGGATGTGGATTTAATGTCGGTCTATAAGCATCAAATTGGGTCTATTCGTGGATGCAACTTCGTCCCATTAGATGGATTTATTACAAAATGCAGTCTTTGTACGGTTTTTTTTCTAATTTTAAGAATTAAGGCATTGCTAGCTGTACTGGATTTACTTAATACAACATTTCAGAACACAAACTAAAGTAAAACTGCCTCGAAACAATTAAATGATGTTCATATATGATTTATCAGCCATTAAATAATGAAAACATTATAATTCACTATACAATGATTTTGTCTCTTCGATTTGTGTTTAGATGAGCAACTTGAATATAAACAACCGCAAATTCATGCATTTCCACTTGACATTTTACCAATAACAACCTTTTTACTACGTTATTGATACAACAGGCCAGAGTTGGGAACATACAAAATAATATGTACCCAACATTGGGTCTACGATTATCTTGTAAAATCATTGTTATTTTAGCTATGTGAACAGTTAGTTTGTAACGTGTAACTATGTTCTGCACATCCAGACTGCATTACTAGCTTTATCGATTCAATTAAGCCAAATTTAGATCACTTGAAATCGTGTAGATCATCGGTTCAGCATAACCAGTGAAATCATGATGCCCCAAAAGTTCAAGAAACTGAAAATTACGCGGAAGTGAACAACTATAAGATGATTAATATTGTCTCAATTGCTTCGGATTACATCTATCATGCTAATAGCAACATAATTTTGTTGATTATCGCAAAATAAATGACACATTTGGTACATAGGCCGAATGAAGGAGCTAGGCTAACATTACATCCCCTTACCCTATATGATCTTGATTCGGTTGATCTTGAAATGCAAGAAATGTTATAAATTGTTAAAGTGTAGAATTCTGTGGTTCCGCGCTTAAGCAGGTTTAAGATTTGTTTTTTTAGTACTCTCCCAATGCGCGGAAAACGAGTAACGAAATTTCAAAGCCTGCCGTTACACGATACGGATTTATCAATCCTTTCTCTTCATTTCTATCCGATCTAGCAATAAATTACCGTCCACTCCTAGAGCCTCTGATGTGGAGGGGAAGTTATCTACTTTTGACAAATTTCATCAACAATTAATTGTTGAACTGAATTTATCACACATAACAAACAACATTAAACCAAAGTTACTAAATTTATGTGCAAAATGTAATCATGTGTTTGTATTAAAAACAGAAACTTTAATATGCAATAACTTTTACAAACAACAAATTTATCGCAATGAGACACCTTTGAATATGAAAAACTACAGAATATCAGTAGCTTATAAAATTGCAATAGATGTGTGAAAGTTAACAAAATGTAAAAAGAAAAACTTATATAACCCTTCGATTTTGTTGTTTCCTAAGAAATCACAATCTGGATAAAACAAATGGCGTTTAGTGACCGTAGCTTTGAGTGGCTAACATCCGGAATGCATTTTTATACATACACAGATAAAAAGAAACATCAAATTTTCTGCGTTATCTAATGCACATAAAGGGAAATGCCCATAAAGGGAAGATTTGGCAGAAAATAATGGGATATTTTATGTAAATTTAAGCCAGATAACGCCTGAATCAATCCTGTTGTATGAAAGATTGCAAACATTGTTGTAAGGCTCATCAAATACTACAACCAATTGCGTTGTTTACGTCTTCTTTGGCTTCAAATTAAACGAGTGGAAATTTTACGTGATTGTTAAAAATGCTTGTTAAAATTAATTTTTTTTTTTGTACAGGATAGACAAAAGGGACATGCAAATTTTTTATCAACTTTGAACTGCTCCAACTTTATGAAATATTATCCGATTTAATTTCGCCAACAAGCACCTGAATGACAAATTAATACAGTTTTATATCTTGGCAACATAATTGGCCATGGCTCCCGGACACCGGAGTTGTTCCGGAGTTGTTCCGGGTTTCCAGAGAGGCCATCTTACATGTTGAATTTGTGATGAGATTTTGTACAAGATGCCGTTGTCAAACTTTTTTTTAGTTAACACATGAAAAAATAAAACATTCACCAAGCGAATGAAATGTTGATTGAAAAAATCGGTCTTCAATTGACCGAGATGTGGCCATTTCCATGGAACAGGTTCTGATAAAGGATCCTGGATGCGGTTGACTCTTTATTTTACTCAAAACATGCCATGTGACAGCTCTTTCTTCTTGGTTTGTCATCACAAATCTCATTATAAACTTAAAGTGGATCCTTGATCATATTGGCCACTCCCGGAACCACTGGATCACCTTGAGTGGCCTGCTCAGTCACCGTACATTAACATCATTGAGCCATTGTGGTCAACATTGGAAGCGAGGATTCGGAATGTTTTCCACACCCTTCGTCCTTGAAGGAATTGGAGAAAACTTTGATCGACGAGTGGTATAAAATACCACTGGACGCCCTCTACAGCTACATGCGGATCAGGTGCTTGTTGGCGAAATTAAATCGGATAATATTTCATGAAGTTAGAGCATTTCAAAGTTGATCAAAAATTTGCCTGTCCCGATCATTTTGTCTATTTCCTATAGATGAATTTGTTGAGGAAAAATGTTAAATTCTCTTGGTCACAGGAGTGTCAAAATTATTTCTAATCATTGAAATTGAAAATTTTATCCCCACATATATTAGAAATCCCTGATTTCACCAAAAACATTAATGTTTAGTACAGATGCTTTAGCATGCGGAGCAGTACTAACTCAAAATATCAGTAATATGGAAATGCTGATTTGTTATGCCAGTAAATCATTCACGAAAGGCGAATAAAACAAGTCAACTACAGAGAAAGAGTTGATTGCCATATATTGAGCAATCATTTACTTTAAACCATATCTTTATGGAAGACGGTTCACGGTTAAAACTGACCACCGATCGTTAGTCTATTTATTTTCAATGAAAGATCCATCGTCCAGACTGACAAGAACGCGGATGGATTTTAAAGAAAATAGATTTATATATAGTTATATTTTTGGTGTCACGTAGTTTTAATGGAACCTTTAAACCGAATAATGAAGCAAAGATGTACAGAAAATAGTCACACGTTATAAACTAACAGGTCACATAGGTAAAATAACAATTATTTAACATGAAAACCATCGACCCAATGTTAGGGACATATATTTTTCTAGGTTTTCAACTATGGCCTGTCTTATGGAAAGCGTAGTAAAAATGTTTTTATTGGTAACATTTACAATACAATTGTCAGAGTTTTAGTTGAATGTTTTTCATATGGCTCATCTTAACACAAACTTAAGGAACAAAATCTGTGTAGAGCGAATAATAATGTTTTGGTTGCGGAATGACCGCTAATTCATGTGTTAAAATCACTTAAGTGTTTCTTAGCAGTTTAAGTACAGTTTGATTGTTAGTAAAATTGTTTGTTGGGTTGAGCGAATACAGCTGGGAACGCCTTGAATCAGAAAATTGGCAAAAAGCGTACATAGCCAACATTCAATAACAAATCTATTGAATGGGACGAATTTGCATCCATGAATAGACCCAATTTGGTGCCTATAGACCGACATTAAATCCATATCCATCGAATGTTTCTGACTTTATAAAAAGAGTTGTGTAACTTTTCGTGATACATACTACCAGATGGCTTATTGAACATATCTTAGCAAGTGTATAGCTAGTTAAATTTTGCTTCCAGCTGAAAAACTTTATGAGTTATGATAAAAAATGTAATCGATTGTTGCATACTAGGCTGAGTCAAGGGACACATACCCTATGTTGCCTACAATGTACAACTTACTTCGAAGGCAAACATACGTTGCCATGCCAATACCCTCTTTGTTTTTTTTAAATAATCGGTTCAGCGATGTACCTTTTGGATTCATGTTGAAGTATGAAGTATGTAAATTGGCCCAGTAACAATTCATTTAAAAAAAAAGAATGAGAAACGCTGTTCAGAATTTGAATCAATGCAAGGCTCCAAGAAAATATTTGAACCAAAATGTGCAGCTAGTAAAACACAATTTTCAGTAAACTAATCGAAAGATGAAGATTCAAAGAAATAATTTAGAATTGAAATAAAAATGTGCAATTGCGAGGCTTTTACTGGAACAAAAAGCACAAGTGTTCGGAATTAAAATTTCAAAAATTTTGAATGGTAGAAACTTTTTTTTCTCATGCATGATATCTAACATTTGATGGCTTTATAACATGAAATCGATGATCGATAAACGTACCTCTATCTTTAGAAACTTCATCTCCAAACGTTATTTCTTCAGCGAGGAGTTTTTCGTTTAAAGTTTTAAATCTTTTTTCAATTGTTTTATATACGTGATTTTATAAGTGAAGCGGTACGAAAGTCACTTTCATCGTGATTCATCTTCATTTTTATACTTTCAAAAACATGATTATAACGCCCACGGAAATGGTTACTTTTGATTGAATAATTCAAAAACCTGGAAACGCGTCACTCGATTCATTTTTTCCGACAACTCGAAGGATCAAACAAGTTTTGTTTTTCATGGTGCCAGCGGGGAATCTCACGGTAAAGGAAGGTTAATCAAAATTTGAGATATTTTCATCTTTTTACTTTTGTGAGTTAAACCACCTGTTAACTTCGTGCAATGTCACGTACCGATGAGTTGCCTATTTAAAAGGTTTAATTGTGAGATTAAATGCTATGACACAGTGCACACTGGTTCTGCTGTTCACACGGTTTAAAAAATCTAATCAAATTGAAATAAATTAACTTAAATATATTAAAATTATATTTTACAAAAAGCCCTGCAGTTCCCTGTTGAACTACATACTTTAAAATATCCAACCACGTTTACACTAAGCTCTCCCAAAAATTTGGCTGCTACTTTTTGCTATATTTTGAGTAATTGTTATTTGAAAACACCTCCATTTTACAACATTACTGTAAATATATTTGTATTCTTGGATGATATATCGCAAAATGTGTCTGAAATGAACCAGTTGCAGCATTGCGACAATATTTCACCATTTACAGTTTATATTGTAGACTTTTAGTCACCAAATAATAGTAAAAATGACTTTTTGCGATATTTTTTTTAAAGTTGACCAATATATTTTTTTGTGTGTAAGATAGCTCTTTGACGTCTTGGGCAACATTTCTCAACATGATCTAATAAACAATTTTGTCTAAAAAACCATCCTTCTAGGACGCTCCGTTAAAAAGATAGAATCTAGCGCCACCTATGCGGAAGAAATATGAACTAATCAAAACCGCCAAAAGATGGCGCTTTTTCCACTGAACAACTTTCTCAAAGACTGCAAACCTGTAGGAAGCATATCCGCGGCGCTAGAGGTTTTGGCCACACCACTGGGTTTGCTGCCCCACTGTGAGGCGGCGACGCTCTTTCACGTATTTTTATTGATTCTGAAGAACTTAAGACTCAATCTGTTTTCTGATTCAAACCCATAAATTCTGAAAACCTGACGTTCCTACAGGAAATCATGTAGTAACAAATAGATTATTTATTAAATTATGGTCAAAATATTACTGGCCTTATATGAAAAAAGACACAGAGGAAGGTTTAAAAATTCTTTCACATGAAGAAACGAATTTAAGAAAATCCATAAATAAACAT
Source organism: Aedes japonicus (assembly GCA_034211315.2). NCBI lineage: Eukaryota > Metazoa > Arthropoda > Insecta > Diptera > Culicidae > Aedes > Aedes japonicus. Next base: position 25,773 of record JASCZW010005964.1, on the reverse strand, counting down.
CTTAACTGTTTATTTATGGATTTTCTTAAACAGAAACATTACTTCCAAAATGAGTTATTCAACTTAGACTGGATAATTAATCAGTTGCCGAAATAAATTTTATAGTGAAAGTGGCAAGAAACACTGTCCATACTATAAGAGCAATTGTAACTAAAAAAATAAGTTCAGTAAATATGACTACACCAGTAGCTACAACATCAAACGCTGTGTTTAAAACAGCAACCTCAATCATGCATTGGTATGACGGCTCTGCTGATAATCTTAACGCTTTCATAGATGCTACAAATTTTCTGAAAGAATTAACACCGAATACCCAGCAGGAAATGTTAGTATAAGATGAATTAATTGCAGACATCAAAAACCGTTGCCAAGAAAAAACATCACCAGACCATGTTCTGGCTGAATAAAAGCATGTAAGGCATACAGGAGACAACATTAATCCAAACGTCAGTTTGGTTCCACGATAAATCCTTAGGAGCACACGTTTCTCCAAACTTTCCAAACAGTCTTGAACACTGCAGATTTAGTGCAGTTCACGCTTTTGCCCAATTTTCATAACGACAACTTATAGGAAAACCATTTGTGCAGAAATATTTTGCGAGTTGATAAGCTGTTTCGACTTACTGTTCAAAATTTCTCACTTGTTTTCGAATTTTTCAGGTGTGTTTCCAAAGTAACAATGTTTTTACACACTGAGCGAAAATTCACAATTTATCGTTAAATTTTAACCCTAATTGATTCACAGGTGCCCACATTCTTTTATCAACAGTCCTTAATGGGCGGTTTCTGAATGGTCCCTTAACAAGAAGAGGAAATAATCCGCACTAACATTACACAGAATTGTTCCTTTCCCTATTTCTTATGGCACTTGAATAGAAGCGACTATCACCAGTTCACCGTATCATTGTTGGTGAAATAATGTGTCGTCTGTTCACAGTCACAAAATGACGATACATTCTGGCATTCGTAAATTGAGTGACATGTTTTGTTGATCCAGGGAATTGGAGCATATTTTCAACATATCCGGATCGTAAGTCGAGCCTTCCATCTCTGTTTAGGTATGTTCCCAATGACCCGTCTTCAGGCTATACTACAAAAAATCGCTGTCGCTAACATTCGTTCGGCTTCGAAAGGATTTTGGAGTGATGTTCCGTCACTTGTCACTCGACGGGAATAAGCTCGCTATCGGACTCATTATGCGTGTTTTCCTTTCGTTTCGGCTCCTTGGGTGAAAGAGTGGAAATGCTACACAAATGGAAACAAACCACTTCGTCTTTAGAGATGCTCTCCCTAATCCTGACTGACAAGAACGAGACAGAACTGGGATTAGAGCGGGATCTATTTGCGGTGTTCGTTATTCTTTCGTCCCGACGATGCTTCCGGTCTGTTGATTCTTTTGTGTATTGTGCTCAATCTGGTTTAACTCCCTCATCCGTTCTTTTGACAGACCCCGAGTAACAGTGTTTCAACTAGCGACGAGGGTGCTGGCTGAGGAGGGTGAAACATGATGGAATGTTTGTCGCATGCCTTACAGATGAATTATTCATAGTGAGGGGGGTGTATGAAACTGATTCCTCATTGGTTTATCTCTGCTTTGATCCAACCGGAAGAGTATTTTGTATGTATTAACAAAATCGCGATGGAAATTTGGTGAAAAGGGGAGCCTTTTCTTCATAGTTTTCGTGAATCAACTTGCAGAATTTGTTGTATAGATGAGGCGGTTTCATGCTTCTAATTGTTAGTAAATGTTTGCTTACAAATGTTTTTCACCGTTTCATCATTTACATCGGTTACAATTCTAACGACAAACCTGCAATGTTTGACTGCATTGCAAGGTAAAAATGAATAACAATTGAATGGAACATGTACTCTAAATGGCAATTGTCGTTTCAAGAAAGAATTCATTCTGAGGAAATACACATGCGATCGTTTTTGCGTGAATACATTATTCATTTATATTTTCCACAGTAAACTTGTGAAAGCGATTTCATTCCCTTATACGACAGTAATGAGTCTCCTCGGTCTAAACCAGTGCTTGGAGACGGGGGCGTTAATTAAAAAAATCACGCAAGCTTATGGCTTCATTTTCTGAGAATCAAACGTCGTCCACAAATAATTCAAAACTTTTCAACAGAGCTTATGCATCAGTGCGCTTTATTGAAAAGAAAAATATCGGCAAAAGTTGATTGCTGATGTTTTGAAAAGGTTGTAAAATCTATTAGTCCTATAGCAAATGAATTCATAATATTTGATAGTGAGAATCTTAAAATTATAATTATCATGTATAGGTGAAACAAAAACGGTTTGAACAAGCTCAGCTGTACGGTTACTATCTGCCTTTTTTATTTCTTTAGACAATTTGCTGACGATCACAGCAGAAAGAATTAATGTTAATTTCGGTAATATGAAGGAAATACTTTGGAAGATACCTCATATATAAATATAGAAATGAATTTTAAGCAAAATTGGGACTATATAATTACTTGTCGGTGTTAGATCCCATAAATGATGTGAGATTTTTCGTCTTGCTTTTATGTCAAAGAACTTAAACCATAGAGAACAGACATCTTAACTTAAATATGTTTTTCAAAAAAAAAAAACATGTGTAATGATTCAAAATGAAATACAGGCATACCTCGGTAGTACGTACATCATCTCTTTCACTTCAAATCTAAATTCCATAAAAACTACTGATTGTATCTGAAATCTTATAAAACCACAAGAAAGAAAAAAAAAAATTCTTTCTTTTAGTTCCAGTAGATTTCAGATACAGCCAGTAGTTTTTTGCAATTGCAATTGCAATTTGAAGTGGGAAAGTAGATGTACGTACTATCGAGGTATACCTGTACGTTGAAACACTATTGCCTTCTTTCGGGCTGTCGCCACTTGTTCTTTGGTCACGGCAGCCATGTTTATTTATTTCCCGCACCTTACTGTTTTTCGCACGACCAGTGAACCTTACTCATAATTGAGTAATGCTCACTGAAAATTGAATAGAAATTCAGAAAAAAAACGCTTTGTGGAGAAAACTAGCGGAATATCTTGAAAATTGATCTTACTGTTTTTTCAGGCTAGATAGAAACAGTCTTAATGAACAAATTAAATTAATTTACTCATCCACGTTTTTGAGATTTTGAGTAAGATTCTTTGACCGTACGCTGAAGCACAGAGGAATTGAAATGTCAAAACAAGTTAATGAAGAAAATGTAAATGTGCGAGCTTTCCAGTTCAATACCAGTTACAAATTGCAGTTATGCAGTAAAACCTTATCCATTTATTAATGCAAGTTAACCTGCTGTGAAATAAATAATGCAAAATAATTTGATAGCTCTGGTAGCTCATTGAAAAACATTGGTTTATTCTATTTATATATGATTCCTTTACAGATAAATTTATGCAGAATGCTTTTCGGCTCCACCTCTCCCAAACATCTTTGAATGAATGTGCTGAAAATATAATCTCCAAGTCTCTCGAAGCATGATCTCATGCTCGAAATATCGAAGAAGTTGTAATCAAGATATGTTTTCGAACGTGCCTCGACGCCTTTCTCTTCTCATACAGAAATTGCCGAAATTTTAGTTTGAAGCACAACAATGCCACCAATTTAACAGGATACAACATGTTATATGCACTGGAGGTGAAGAAACAAATGACTTCAATAATGCAAATGAGCAATTGTCGTTCTCTAGGATGTCATGCCGTGCTGTCAATTTCACACGACATTTTTTGCGTCGCAGTTTTCCAACTGCTGCTTCAAGAACGTAGATCTACGCATTGAGTTCCTTCGTGTGCGCCTCGAATGGAACGGAAACATCGAATGGTTCAAATGCATAGCCTGGATATTTTACTGTTTTTGGCAATGATAAATTGTCCAAATCATCTTCTTTAAGAAGAAGGACTGCTTGATCATTTTGACAGTTCTTCCCTTCAAATAAATTTTCATCTGCAGCCGATATCATGGCGTACCTACCTACCGAATTGAAAGGCGTTTGGATCATCGTTAAAACCACACCGACGTCTGATTTTCGAAAAAAAAAGTTCTCCAGTCAGTTTTGACACAATGGATTCGTAAAATCCTTCTTCAACTTCATCAACAGCCAACAAAAAGCGTGAATATTACCTTTAAGACCATTCAAATAATGAGCCTTAGCTTGGATTTCAAAACCTTTGATTCCATTCTATCCTGAAACATTGGTTTATTATTATTAGTGATAAAAAATATTCAAGGAGTGTTCAACAAATAGAATCGATCAACGTTTGTTGTGCTACTTGAAAAATAGCGCGAGAAATGTGTTTCTGATAAAAGTTGTGTATCGAGAATAAAGGGTGTTTCGATCAAAATTTGGTCAAACAGTAATGTATGTGAGTCGATCAAAGTTTTTATGAATAAGTCAAATTCTTGTTCTTTTTCCGGTTAAGTTAATACAGAATGCAGGAGAAATATTCAGCTAAGCTTCCTTTTTATCGAATGCGAATTGCCGGGTCTTTCGTTTAACACCTGCCATAAGATTTTGTATAGTCTCCTTGTCCACTTTATTCGGCACAGAACGCCAGTTTGCCTTGAACTGTTCCTCGCTGACAACAGCTGTTTGAGTCTGCTTAAGGATCCGCTTGACGATGGCCCAATATTGTTCGATAGGGCGGAGCTCTGGCGTGTTTGGACGGTTCTTGTCCTTGGGCACCACTTGAACGTTGTTGGCAGCATACCACTCCATGGCCTTTTTTTCAATTGTGTCGCTTTAGGAAAGGCAGGAGACGTATTTGCAGGCACTGGCTCAGATAAATTTCCTGGTTGACAGTTCCGGTCACAATGTAAAAGTTGCTCTTCAAGCCACAGGTACAGATGTCTTGCCACACCAGATATTTCTTCGCGAACTTTGAAAGTTTAATGTGCTTGAAAGTATCTACCACGTTTCTCCGTCCGGTTTCCTGTTAAAAGTCTGCCTTGACGTAAGTTTCATCGTCCTGTACCACGCAATTAACCTTCGTCAGCATCGTCGTGTACAACTTTCGCGATCGTGCTTTGGTCCACGTGTTTTGTTTATCGTCGCGATTTGGAGTCACCACTTTCTTGTATGTCGACAGTCCAGCTCATTTTTTAGCTCTATCCACGGTTGAAGACGCCACTCCCAGCTTTTTTTGAGACATCTCGGACGGAGAGGTTGAAGTTCCGCTCGGAACAGCGGGCAACTCTTTTTTGTCGTCGCTGTGGCTCCGGTTTTCGATCTTCCCCCAATCCAGCTTTCCTGACTATCGACAAACGTTCACCAAACACTTTTAATAAGCTGGTTACAGTTAGGTAATCCAAACTGTTCTTGAGTTCAGAACTTCAGATCTGCAGTAGTAACTGGAGTAACTTTTTATGCAATTCAAAATTACGCTACGTATTCAACCATATTCAGCGAATATTTTCGAACGTAAAATAGACATTATTAGAAAAACTGGGATGACCTTGATCACCCAAACTATCTTAGGGTTCAGAACATAAGATCTAAATTTGTAAAAGTAGGTTTTGAAGTGTGCAAAGGGATAATATGCATTTATTGAGTGAAAATCTTGGGATATTCTAGGTCATCCAAATTATCTTTAAGTTCAACAGATAAGATTTACAGTAGTAATGGTTATTTTTTAGGCTATATAAGGTGTATTCAAATATATTCAATTAATATTTTTAAAAGTCAACAGTCATTATTTTATACTTTTTTGATCCTGTAGCTTATCTAAACTGTTCTTCACTTTGAAACTTGAAATCTACAGTGGGACGGTCTAGGTCATCCAAACTATCCTGGTGCTCAGAACTTAAAATGTTTAAAGACTATATCAGTGTTAAAATGTGTAGTTGTTACAGTAATTTAAGGGAAAAAGTTGTAATAAATATTCAAACATATTCAATAAGTCAACAAACATTTTAATTCAATATGACGTGTTCTACGTGTTTACTATACAGATAAGAACATGGGATCTACAGTTGTTAAAAAAGTTCTCTGGGCTACGATTTGTATTGAAACATTTTCATTGAATATCTTAAGAGAACAACAAACATTATGAGATAATCTTCGGATTTACTAAGGTATCTAAACTGTCCTGGAATACAAAACATAAAAACTTCAGCATTAGTTGTAGATTTCTGTAGCAAACAAAGTAACAAAATGTACTGGTCCAAATTAAGTGAGTTTTCTGGAAGGTCAACAGATATAATGAAATACCTTGTGGTGTTTCAGGTCATCAAATGGAGATCTATAGTCGTAACATTAGCTTTATAATCAATGAAAGGTGACGATATGCATTCAAGCTCATAACCCTTAAAGGTGCAGGACGGACTTTTTATTTTGAAAACGCTATATCTCAATGATGCCTTAACTTTTCCAGCTGAAACTTTCACTTATACCGAGAAGAATCGTAGTCATAATTTTTGGATACAAGAACCTCCCTCCAACCCATCCTCCCTTTTTTTTCGTGGCTGAAACTCGGTGGCTTTGAGGATATTTTTCATGACGATATTGAAAATGTTTTTATTTTTCACTTTTATTAAAAACGGTTTTATGGTTTTTAGTTAGCTACTAACACAAATGGTACATGAAAAGTATACAAATGGGATTATACATACGTTTCTGGATGTTCTAGGTCATCCAAACTCTCCTGGAATGTTTATCATGGACCATGTCACTATGACATCTGAGCATAGGACCAACATACATGAAACATGCCCAACAATGTTCAAGAAGAGTATAATAATTATCTGTAATTCATCTCTATTCATACCAGTCGTTCAAATCTCTCCAAATTGTCCTTCAGTTCAGGTCAAATGATCTACTAGATAACCCAAAGCTGAGCAACTGTCTTTAGCAACGCAGCATACCCAAGCTGACTCAAGCTATACGGGGATTATTATATATTTCCCGCCATATAAGGTGTTCCAGGTTCTCCAAATTGTACTGGAGTATAGATAGTTCATTGCCATTAGTTCAACCAAGAATAATGTAATGCCCCTAACATTGGATAATGTCTTTGCTTATTTATAGTTCCAGTGCGCATCGTTTTTGACCTATTTCCAATTATATTTGTTGTTCTAGGTGCTCAGGTAGTTGTGGAGTTCAGCCATAAAATCTATCGAATCAACCACAGCTATAATATAGTTCTTATGGAAAAAGCATACTCAAACAGACTCACGGAGGCTGTGTGCATAAAAACCAATCTGTTTTTCTACATATAAGATATTTTATGATTCCCAAATCATCCTGGAATTCAGATCATATGATCTACTAGATCAACCATATGACCCATTGGCCTTAGTAACACAGAATATCCCAACAGCATCAAAGAGACTATACGAATGGAATATAGTCCATTTCCCTCCATATAAGATGTTCTAGGTTCTCCAAATTGTGGCAGGGAGGAAGGTTCTTGTATCCAAAAATTACTACTACTACTATATACTATTCTCCTTGATTTGAGTGAAAGTTTCAGCTGGAAAGGTTAAGGCATTGTTTAATTACAGCGTTTTCAAAATAAAAAGTCCGTGCTGCGCCATTAAGGGTTAAGTGATCTTTTGTAAGGTCATCAGTCATTGTTAGATAATCATGGGATTTTCATGTTCATAAAAATGGGATTTTAGTTCAGAACTTTGACTACGATAAATATTCAAAAATATCCAATGGATATTCTGGCATCATATCATAACCTTGTAGGTTTCAGATCATTCAAAGTGTGCTTCAAAATTTAAGGTCTACAATTGTGACTGTAGCTTAATGGACTATACAAAGTTTAGTTTGTTTGTTTTGCATAGAATATGCCAATTTAAGTTCATCTTCCAGAACATACGTTGAATACATATCATAACATTGTATAGCGGATAAAGTTGCTGTTACAATCGTTGATCTCAAACTCTAAACTCCAAAACAGTTTGGACGAGCTAGCACATATAAAAATAATTATTTCTTACTTTTTTCTATCATATCTATGATATTGAGCACCAAATCAATCAAAATACAGCAAATTACTTGTATTATAACGCTTGTAAAATTTCAAAGAATATTGCATTGTACAATCTTAATGGCTTCCATTTGGTTGCGTAGTCCTACGTCATCATTTTTACCAACCCAATGGGACTGTATCTCCTTTAGCTCAGTCAGTAAAGGCTCAGCTACAAAGCAACACCATGCTGGGGGTGGCTGGCATTTCTCGACTCACTGGGCATAGAGAATGATTGTACGTGCCACACAATCATACCAATGCAAAAATGGTACCTGATATTGAAAAATGCACAATTAATAACTGTGGAAATGCATTTAGAACACTAAGGGCATCTGCACCGGTGGTCTATACTGTCAATCATTGAACATCACTGATCAGAAGTTTTTTTTTCAGAGATCGGAGTAACTCTATAGTTTCTCTGCTGTGTTAGACTCATAGACGAGATGAGATTTTTCGTCTTGACTTTTTTTTCTCCTAAGCACTTACAGTTTTGCAACACCCTAATTATATGTTAAAGTATGAAACAACATATTCAGCTACAATTTAGTCAACGATGTTTTCTTCTCTGATGTGAAATCAGAAAAAAAAAAACTTAAACCCTAAGCGCTTCCAAATCTCCGGGGAAATAATTTTGTAGAAATATCTAATAGAATAATGAATGAAGTAAAGCAAGAGCAAGATCACTGCAAAGATTCTCGGATAACATTTTGAATAGCAGTGAAAAATTCTAGCAGGAGAACAAACATATTGTTATTTGGAATTCAACATTCGGAGCTATGGATCTTTTGAAAAGATACCCTAGCATTTGTTTATGTCCTCGTAGAAACTTTTCCAAGTTTCATTGTCCAGAAATAAACATTACGTAAAGTAAAACCTCACCGTCGATACAATATTGCTTTGCTCCAGTATATATCTGTGTCAGTAACGGCTGTAGATTGAATCTACCCCATGTATACAGACGATTTACTAGGAAATAGCGTGATTCGCTTGGGCTGTAAATATTTAATAGTAAGTAACAACATAGGTCTTTCATTTCACTTGAATTTAGTCAGAGTTGATTGCCTTGTTAGCGATGAATAAGAAATTGAGGCATACGAACTGCAATAATTCGGTAGGAGGGCTCTCTTCAAAAAAGAATTGGGACTCTGTATGAATTTGCTTGATTATGTCTCTTTCTAGCTATGCTACCTCGGAACACCGGATATGAAAAAAAATATTCTTTTTGATATATTTTAAGTATAATGGGCGCCGTTTATTTTTCAAATATATGCGCACAATTTAATGGAGATTAATCAACTATGGTCGAGTGAATTATGCTCTATGGTCGAGTGAATTATGCTCCCGATTTATTCAAGGAGATTTTCTGGGTTGGAAGTCATAATCATAGAGTAACATCAAGCATGCCACATGCAGGCATAGAGCATCATTAATTATACTGATACGGCCGTAATCCAAATAAATTACAAGCAGTAAATCAGTTCTCTCCTTCTACGTGATTGTACGCCACTTAAAATTTCTATGGTTTACCATAAGAAAAAAGTAACCCGTTCTACCGATCTAATGTATATTTATTTGACTCTCACCGCATTACAAATAAACGCGTATTCTCTTCTTTTTTTCTTTTTACAATTTTTACGTCATCTTAAAGTACGAAATAAATTGATGACCTGTATTTGTTATGGGACAGTATTTTCAACTCGTTTACAAAAAAGCTTTGTTGCTTGAGTCACTCACATAGAAAGGGCCACCATATTCATCACTTTTTCTTCGACATCACGAGAGTGCTCTCTTGTGAACCAGGGCTCGTGCGAAGGAAAATGCACCACACGTACGAAGAAAAATTTGAGCAATGGGCTAAGGTAAAAAGGAAAACTAAATCAATGGTCTTAAAAAGCATACTGGTACGTTAAACTATGAAAAATAAATCGGTACTTTTCAACCATCTCCTGAATCCAGGATCCAGGACGCTGTTCGCTGTTAGACGATTCTTTCTGCCCTTTTGTGGCATTTGGGAAGGTGCAGCGTGTTAACTCTGGTGAGAATGAGCAATCCAACTCATGCTGCTCTAAAAAAAAGGCAGTATTCTTCTACGAAGTCTTCCTTGTAAATTCACTGTTTCATGAACCCTAAAAGTACGAAAGTTTTGCTTATCAGCCCACAACTGCAGGTTGCTTGCCAGACAAGGAAATTCTCTTTGATTTTATATTCTTCCGTGGCAGTCTTTCTCTTAATCAAAGTAGAAAATTCCTGCTTAGAAATTTGATTGACAACAGGCAGATTGTAAATTTCGTTGTCCATAACTACGCACGTCCATGACACGTCTCTCGATACACCGTGGATTTAAAAATCTAGATTGTATGAACCGGAATTTTTGTTTCACACGTGAAGGATTGAATTGCAACGCGCTTGTTCCAATGAAACCTTGATGTAAACGAATAAACTTGCCCTGGCACTCATGGTCTACTTTGGTTCTATACACTTTTAGCTGAATTCTGTGGATTTTCTGCTATAATTTTACTGAAAAAAAAACATCTTGATAGTAGTTTTAATATGGCCTGGTTCCCTACAATGAGAGGCTAAGCCTCACTTTCTGAAAACGACTTCATACCGCTCCGCTGAAAATGCCTGCAATCACAGCAGGGGCAACAATGTTATTTATTTTGGCAGAAATTCGCCCATGTTTATGATTCAACGAGTTCGTGATTGTGGAAACTTTGGTCTTCTCTGTTCGTATCTTTCCACTACAGTACTGGCGATAAAAAAAGGTACGCTTTGATTTTCTCGACGCTTCAGAAAATTCAACAAGCTAAAACAAGTGCATGTTTCCGAAACTGTTCTTTTGGGACAACGCTGAATTAAACTAGATCATGCTTGGTTAAGGACCATAGAACCATATTTCTTTGATTCAGCTGCTGAAAGCTTTGAAGAATACACGTGAATTTAGCCCATTTGGCAGTATAAATCGGTCCGAATTGTTTTTAAAAACTGCCTCGCCTTTTTAATCGAACACCTTCTATTAATTTGGGACCATCCTTATTGCTGGCTTGAATCGGTTCAAAATGACTATTACGTGAGGTTTGAAAATAAATCTCTTATTTGGAAACTAGGGAAATATAAAGTAACACTAGATCATTTTTAAAAAAATAGAAAATAGAAAACTGACACACTTTTTCACTATCACTAAACAACGCTATCGAATTCTTGTAAATTCCACTAGAAATAGCGTTTCCTTTGCCAGTTGGGCGTATTTCGTCTGCGACAAACAAACTTCTTCAGCGACGAGGGCTCAACTTGAAAGAAACATCGCAACAGATCTAGTATTATTCGTTTTGTGTTTATCTTCGTTATTGTACATCTAGTATTTATAAGAGAAGTGTGTGAAAGTAAATGTCTATTTTCACATTAAAGTAAACTATCATCACAGCTTGTGAGTGATCCCAGCAGCATCCTCATTATAGATGGAAATCGGTTCAGAGCGTCTCACAAATGTTTGATCAGAATCCTTATTATTGGTTCAAATTGGTCCAAATCACTCCATTTCAGCGTTATTGAAAAATTTCAATTGATAGACTCTCTAAAGCGATCATTGAGCATTTTTATCTCGGCCAGACGTTGAACCTCAGATGTTCTTTTCCTCGAAGGGGTGTTCAGGATCATGCTGAAGAACTTATTTCGAACACGCTGAAGCTTCAGGTGATGTGCTTTTGCGCAATTCTTCCAGATTGGCACGCCGTACTCGATGACTCGAAGCATAATTTGCAGAGGGCAAACTTGTTTTTCAGGAATAATGTAGACCTTCTGTTGGTTAATGGGTACAGTAGTTTCAACAGAACGTCACACTTTATGACAGTTTTGTCAACCTGCTCCCTGAAAATAAGCTTGCTGTCTATTGTAACGCCAAGATAGACAGCTGATTTGGCTCATTCCACCGTTGTGTTGTTTAGGCTAATTTTACAATCCTCAGGCGGAACAAGTCTGGGAGAATTTGAGTGTGGAAATATGATGACCAGATCTTCCATTCGGTGAAGTATTCTGACAGTATATTCAGGCTTCGCTGCAGTTTCGCTGTAAGCGCTCTTGTTATCCTTCCATTGTAGACGACTGATGTATCATTGGCGAACAACGGAAGAGATCCATTTTAAGGGAGCGGGGTTATGTCCGAGGAGAATAGTTTGAACCGAGGTGGGCCTAGTATATTCCCTGTGGAACACCGGTGGAGATCTCCTGTGCATCGGATACTGCACCTTGCAGTTAAATACGAAATGTCCTGTCCGACAAAAAAAAAAAAATATCTTAACTAGGAAGATAGGAAGATTGTATCTTTTTAGCTTATACACCAGGCCATCGTGCCACACGTTATCGAAGGCCTTCTCGATTTCGAGAAGTGCGACCACGTCGAAATCCGAACTGCTCGTCCAGCAAGATGTTAAGCTCGTCGAAAGATGAGAGAAGCCAACGGTGGATCGCTTTCTCAAACAGTTTCGATACTCCTGAGAGAAGGATATGAAGGATCTTTCTCAGGTTTCTGGATGGGGTTGACTTTGACTGACTTCCAAAACGAGTGGAAGTAGCCAAGTCGGAGGCATTGGTTGAAAACCATCGCCAGATGGTAATAGAACTGGGGGCTCAATTGCTTGAGCTCCATGTTCATAATGTTGTCGAAACCTGCGCCCTTTATGTTCTTAGAGCCTTTGATATAAGTTAACAATTCGTCAGCTGAGATCTCCAACTTGTCGGGGGCTTATATGGATCTCAGCAGCCTTTTCTGCAAGAGCTATCAAGCGATCCTAAGGTGCTGTCTAGTGGGATCAACGGTGGAATGGGCCTTGGCCTTAATAGTTTCCCTCACTCGATTACAGTTAATTTTAGCGTAGGGAAAACAGTTCGCTGGTATTGCCTTCGGATGGCGTTTCGCAAATGTATTAAATCTTTAGTGGGTCTATCAATGAGCACAGAGTTGCCCACCTGATCATTTACCGGTGCCTGTTGCTCCCGGGCTCTTCACTTGCCAATCAATGTCATCAGTTGACTCAAGGTGCACGTTGGTAGTTCCATCTGGTGAAGGGTGTTCCGTCTGGTGGTTCGATGCCGGTTGAACGAGGGCCCAACCACTGGATAGTGGTCCAAGCTGAACTCCTGATGTACTACCGGCTGGGCGAAGTTGTTCCCCATGTTGGTGAGGAAGATGTCGATTGTCGAATGGACCCCGGATCTGCTCAACCTGATGAGAGTATCGGGTCCCAGGCCTTCCTTCAGAATTATTCCGTTCTGGTTGCGCCTTGTATTCCCCCAGGTTTCGTGTTTCGCATTTCGGTCGCCGGCGATGATAAACTGCCCCTGCCTCCGAGTTAGCTTGCGAATGTCGTTCCGTAGGACCGTTGTTGTTCCGTTAACGGTGCTGGCTTGCTTGGGACAATAGGCGGCGATGATGACGATATGGCTGCCAACAGTTTCGACCTTGACTTCGATTACTTCGATAGACTGCTGGCAGTTGATGTTGTAGAGCAGGGCGATCGCGACTCCTCCTCCATTAGAGTCGCTTCGATCAATTCACACAGTCCGGTATCCTGTGATGCAAACGCTGTGTTCAGGGTTGAGATGTGTCTCGGTGACGATAGCTATTTCGATGGCCTTCCTGTTAAGGAAGTCATCGAGCTCAATTTTTTTGTTCCGGATGGAACAAGCATTCCAATTGAGGATGCTGATAGTGCGATGGTCCATGTTTGAAAATAAATATCATCGTCACGGATGTAGCGGCTTTGAGTTGCAGGCTGTAGAGTTCTTGAATGAACTTGACCATTGGCTCCAAGTCGTAGAGCTGTTCATCGACCGGTGGTTGCGTGGAAGTACTGGTGATGATTTAATTGCAACGGCGGTAGATTTGGCACTTGGTACGTTGGGAAATTTTCCTCGTCCATTCGAAAGGGAGGGTGACGTTGGCCAGGTCGGGACTTGGTGGATGCCTGCATGCGGATCGCCAGAAACTCCGCACGTTTGGGGCAGGTTCTATTGCTGCCTTCATGATTTGCGCCACAGTTGGTACAATTTGAGGGGGCACGTTCGCCTATTGGTGCACAATCCTTGGTAGTGTGTGCTGTGGCACATTTGCCGCACCACGGTTTCATGTGACAGTTTAGGGTTCCATGGCTGAACACAAGGCAGTTACCATACTGCGTTACGTCGTGTTGCCTTGGGCGATACCGGTCCCACTCGACAATTACGTTCCACTTGACAAAGAAGACCCGTATTTTCAACAGGCCCGCCACCGTGACGGAACTCTTCTCCAGGTGGACCAGATAGAATTGTTTCCAAAGATTTCCCTGTTTTTGACGTCTGATTGGTTTCAGAACCGCCGGTTGCAGCTCAGCAATTATTGCCACCGGAGTGAATTTCGGAAGGCCACGCAGAATCAGCTTAAGCGGCTTGTTTCTAGGTACGTCGTGAGTGTAGAACCCGTGTTGCTTGGCTACAAGTTGAGCGTCAACAACACGGTAGTCATAATTTTTGTGCCCGCACTGCAGAGCTTGTACATCGGATTAACCTTAGTTGCTGCAAGCTTCGTCCTTAGTGCAACGATGTCTCTTGACGTGGTGAATAGCGCGGATCTTCACCTTTTTCAGTATCTTCTGTACCGGTGGCACAGCACACCGATTGCTTGCTAGTAGTCGGGCGTAGGGGTCCGATGGACCGGTGTCGTCATGCCGCAGCCACTTGCAGCTTCACGGTTTCGGCATGCTTCAGGAGCTGATGCCAATGGTGTAAATGTCACCACTTGTTGATTGTTTCGACGGCAACAGGTCGAGCTAGAAAACTAGTACAAGTTTGCAGCGCTTCCTTCTGGCTTGTTATCGCTAATAAATTAGCAAGTGCAGGCGATAGTTCACGAACCGGACCCGCAACAATTTGGCTTCCGACGTGGTCGGTCGACAATTCACCAACTTAACCGAGTCATTAACATCCTCAGACGAAACAAGTCTGTTTCGAAATCATCTGCCATGGCACTTCTCGACATCGAGAAGGCCTTTGATAACGTGTGGCATGATGGCTTGGTGTACAAGCTGCATCGATACAATCTTCCCATCTTTCTTGTGAAGATAATTAAAAATTACTTGTCAGACAGGACACTTCGTGTTTCGCTGCAAGGTGCAGTCTCCGATGCACAGGAGATATCTGCTGGTGTTCCGCAAGGAAGTATACTAGGTCTTCTTCTGTAGTGGAAGTATACTGATCCTGGGCCCTGAATTGTGTTATCATTGATCTTGTTTTCGAATGTTAATGTGATTTTATGTGTTGCATGAGATAGTTCTGTCAAATCATAAACTTACAATTTCTCCGGGAGTGGCCGTAATATGACTGGGAGTAACAAATGTGGCCTTAGACAGCCGGAATAACCTCCAATGAACTTATTGTTGTATGCACAATTGTCATGCAAACTTCACTGATGTTCCAGCGATATTCTCGGAACCAGTAAATCGATGTCAAAACTATTCAATAACGTTCTATGAAACGAGAAACCACTCATTTGATGATTGTAACGTTGGATTCGGACCAGTAATTGCAGATTAAAAGTCTTCGGCACAAACACCCCTCTAAACCCCCCCCCCCCCCCCCCCACACACACACACACATTTTCCTTTCCCGTTAAGCTGATTCGATTGGTATATGATATGACAAGCAAATCATTCCTTTTGCCGAATTAACTGCCTTTATTGGACAAAATATTTATTAACATTGTTAAATTTATTATTTTATACAATTTAAGCGATTTAAAACCCACTACAGAAATAAAAAACAAAAAAATATTGTGATTCGATAGTACGTACGATTCGATAGTACGTACACTAAACGAGGCGTAGGTGTACGTACTATCGAGGTATACCTGTATTCTTTTCTTAGTAAATTTATATTAGATCAATGTTTACTTAGAACCTTTACGACATATTAGCTAAAAGCGCCCCCTCCCCCTCCTTTGTGCTGCATGACGATCTTGAGAAGTTTCTCAAAAGAATCGCACGCGGCACGCACCTGGTCCACCAGCATCTCGTCCCAGATCTTGGCAACGCATGAAAGCTATTTGATCAGGATTCAGACAACCGTCAAGCAAAACCCTTCTTGCTTCTGGAATTACATCAAGCAGCGGAAAGCTAGTCGCGGGGCTCCTGGTTATGTCAACTTCAATGGAACTATCCCTCAATCTAGCTCAGAAGCAGCCAATCTGTTTGCCACATTTTTCGAAAGCGTGTTTAGTAAAGCTTCTCCCGTTCAACGTCGGAACTCCTTTGAACAGATACCGTCCTATGACATTAGTTTGGCTTGCATACAGTTTTCTACGAAAGATGTTCAGAAAGCTCTTGAGGATCTCGACACAACTAAAGGACCCGGAACAAATAGCCTACCTCCTGTATTTTTGAAGAATTGCACCACTACTCTTGCCATGCCCATCGCTGCAGTTTTCAACCGCTCACTCCAGGACAGAACATTCCCAATTGCATGGAAAACGGCGTCCACAGTACCGATCCATAAGGCCGGAAGTTACACTTGTGTCGTATATTATCGTGGAGTATCCATACTTTGCACTCTCAGTAAGGTTTTCGAAAAACTAATTTACGCAGTATTATACAGAGCTGTTGCATCGATCATCTCCGTTGCTCAACATGGCTTTGGGAAGCACCGTTCTACAACATCGAACCTAATGTGCTACGTTTCGGCGATATCACGTGAACTGGAAGCAAAACAATAAGTGGATTCAGTTTATATCGACTTTGCAAAAGCATTTGATGCAGTACCGCACAATCTCATCATTGGAAAAATGAGCCACCTAGGATTTCCAACATGGATCACTGAATGGCTCTATTCGTACCTGTCTAATCGCGATGCTTTCGTAACTGTGAATTCAGTGCGTTTCAGGACATTCAACATACCTTCTGGAGTACCCCAGGGCAGTGTTCTCGGCCCTCTTATTTTTATTATTTATGTGAATGACTTTTTTGAACTGATTTCATCGTCAAAACTTTCATTCGCCGATGATCTGAAATTTTTCCGCGTGTGTTGAAGGGATCGGATTCTCTGGAACGTGTAAGTTCTATCTGTGATCTGGGTGTTACGATTGATTCGAAGCTGAGGTTCATTGAGCACATGAGCATCGTTATTGCTAAAGGATACACTGTACTTGGATTTATACGTCGTCATACTTCAGGCTTCACTGACGTTTATTGCCTAAAGACGCTTTTTTGCTGGCTAGTTCGCAGCATCTTAGAATACGCCTCACCGGTGTGGTATCCATCTTACGTCAAGCGTACTCTCGCAATTGAGCGGGTTCAGAAAAGTTTCATGAGGTTTGCATTGCGTGTGCTCCCATGGCATGATCCAGTCAACCTTCCCGCTTATCCTTACCGATGCAAGTTGATCGATATGGAAACCCTCTCAGCCAGGCGTATTAAACTGCAACGGTTGTTCATCTTCGACCTCATAATGGGCCATGTGGATTGTCCCGAACTCCTAGAACTAATTCCGTGGAACACTCCTCCTCGTCGGTTCCGAAACTCCCCATTACTGGCAATTCAGTTTCACAGAACGAACTTCGGATTCAATAATTGTTTTAACTTGTGTTAGCGATCCTTTAACGATGTTTGTAACGAATTTGATTTTATTTTGTCTAAAAATGTGTTTTGTGTTAGAATAAGAGGTTTAGATTACGTAATTCTAAGTAATCAGTCTGTACGACATAGTCGAAGATGGTGTACAATAAATAAACAATAAATAAATGAGCTTCTTAAATTGGTCCATAGTGCTCACTTGATGTTCTCTCTGCTCGGCCAGCATGTACAACCATACATAAAAGCCTAGGGGATTAAGGTCCGGGGAGCTGGGAGGCCACAAAGTCTAATCGAGAA
Source organism: Aedes japonicus (assembly GCA_034211315.2). NCBI lineage: Eukaryota > Metazoa > Arthropoda > Insecta > Diptera > Culicidae > Aedes > Aedes japonicus. The sequence continues at coordinate 7,906 of JASCZW010005964.1, read as the reverse complement.
AATCAGTCCAATGCTCCCGACACCCAGCTAGGACGATATTCGTTGGGTGGGCCGGTGCGCCGTCCTGTTGAGGTGTTCGGGCCACAATCTTCTCTAGAATCTCGGTCTTTAAGTACGCGGCTTTGATTTTCACGTTTTTCTTATTATCAATATACTCCAGTGGTAGATTCCCACGCCTTGATACGGCCCCCAAATCATCCAAGTTGTAGCCTCCGTGAACCTTGCATTTTTTGTACGGCTTGTATCCCAGGCCCTTCGTCATGATGGTGTGGGCAGGTTAACAGTGGTCTTAACATCCAAGTTAACAGTGGCCTTATGAATCGAGCTGTTCATTTTTCGACGAACCCGCTTCCTCACCACCTTGATGGCTGCTGGCGTCCTCACCGAAAGCGCCCCGCGGATCTCGCAGTCCGTCTCTCGGTACCGACGGATAGTGGTATAGATGAAATTCCGGATTTCAACCGCCGGAATATGTCTCCGGGTCGCTTCCCGGATAAAAATAACCATACAATTACAATACAATAATATAAAATAACATTGAAATCTATTTCCGACCACGAATCTTATTGTTCATGAATCAGATAAATGTAAAATGCATATTGTCTTTACAATAGAATTACAATTCACTCTATATGCCTGGATTTTCAACAATTGAGAAACAATACAATTAATAGTAATTGACTCAAATTTGTTCGGAACATAATGATTTTTTCTATAGTTAAGATACATAACAATCCCCCTTTTTTATTGTCGATGTCTCAATTCACATTAGATTCTATTGTGGTAACAATAACTTTTATTGTCATCTTATCGTTGTGAACAATACTATCAACTGTACAAACCTTACGTTCTATTGTATGGTTACAATATATTCAATTGTAAATCTATGAGAATTTTTTATTCGGGTTGTCTTTCTCGAACAACTTTAGTACGGCGTTGCGGTACTCCTTCATCGTTCGTGGTAAACAAACAACAACTGTCAGCAAGTCGACATCGTGCGTGTCGGTTTGCCTATGTATGAGGCTAAAGTTGACACCAATACCAATACACAGAATGCAGTATATTTGGGATCACCGTGTTTATACACATTGAATATGCATGTGAGTTCCAAGCATCTTCTGTTGAGTCTCTGTGTAATTACAGCTATTCTGGCGGAGTAGCAACCTTGGGCGCCCAACTATGTCCATACACACATTCTAAAATGTTAAGTGGAAATTACATTAACATTACAACTCCTATAAATATTTATATTTTAGAGTGTGATGATCAATTACCAAAAAGCAACTTATTTACGGTGTATTCTCAATTATTTCCAGCACTGTAAACACACACAACCGTACGGAATGACTCGTATTTCAGAAAACAAATGCAATGTTGGGACCAACAACTGTGAACAGATTTTTACCCGGCGAGCTTCGTTCGCCTGGCTAAATTATTTTTTGTTTTGAAGCAGCGGTAGAAGAGCTGAATCAAAAGTACTAGTATAGCACAAAGGCATTCGATATTCGAATAGAAACGAAATTTTATACGGTACCTCGACAGCGTGGCAACGCATATTTAAATGTTGAAACGTTGTGAGAGGATTGAATGGAAGCAAATTTTAAATTTCCTGGAGCTTAATATGAATATTAATAGCAGATGCAAGCGTTGATTATTTTTCAACAATTACGTTAATTTTACTTTCAAACATGATCGTTATAAATTCCACGGCTGTACTCTAATCGTTTTATACCATTTCTCTGTTCGAATTTCAGATGTTGACGTAATCAACGTGTCGTCTCGAAAGAAAAAGAAAAAACCGAACTAGACGGCTTCCACGGGAAGATGCCGTCAGGGAATGTCCACCGGAGTACGAGGATTGCAAGTACCACCATCAACACCCTCATCTCCACCACCAGCACAGATATCGCGACGTTGTCAAGACAACGACGGTTCCACTGTCGACTGCCATGCCAACAACGGTTACTGTTTGGACTGAGGACGCTGGTGGTGGGGACCTTACTGGTGCTGCTGGTGCTAGTGCAACTGTTAACTCCGGTCACGGCCCAGTCCAATCCACCGCAAACATGTCCTCAGGCAGGCGAAATCAGCCCGTGCCAGTGTCAGGTGAAGAAGAACGGTCTGGACATCCTGTGTGAAGCGACCGATGTGCAACACATTACCAAAGCAATGAGCGCGCTGAAAGGGAAGAATCCCATTATCTTTTATCTGAAGCTGCGGCATAACAATCTGCCCAAACTGCAAGGCTTTGTGTTCCTTTCGCTCGACATCCGGCACCTGACCATCCATAACAGCAGTTTAGCGGCCATCGAGGAAACGTCGTTAAGTTCGCTGGGTAAGTGATATTAAATTACGATTATTTTTCGGCGGGTGAAAAAACTTCGCATTTTCATTCCCAATGGAACAGGTTGGATAATCTTCTTATATAGCACTTTCTTTGCATTGATAAGGGCCTCATGGCAGATTTATGATAACGAGATCTGTGTGGGAGTGGTAAAATTGTTCCACGCTATAAATCGAACCCTGGAGAACGTAGGCAAAAAAAGAGGAAAAAGAATGCCATTGAACTTTTCACCCCTCGTATTGCCTGAAATGAATCGATTACAGATGAAAATCGACGGAAATAAGTTCAAAGCTCTAATCTTACAATTTCGTTTTTCTTCTGCTTGATCCCATTTGGTGCTAGGACGTGGCTTGACACAGCTTGACGTGTCCCAGAACCAGTTGCTTACGGTTCCCTCGAGTGCGCTGAAGAACTTGCATCACTTGCTGATACTCAACTTAAATCATAATCGAATCTCGGTCATCCACAACCGAGCATTCGAGGGACTGGACACGTTGGAAATTCTAACTATCTACGAGAACAAGATTACGTCGGTGGAGCCGGATGCTTTCCGCGGGTTGGATAAGTAAGTATGCGATATCATGTTTTAATCATTATAAGTTCTGGGAGCTATGTATTGATTCATTTTGCTTAGAATATTATTGGAAGAAAGAAAATATGTGCTTTATCAGGAATTTTCACATGACATTTTCTTTTAAATATTGTAGCGCTTTCTTACATCGCCCAGTTTACACGTGAATGTCTAATAGCAGCTGTTTGATCTTTTGTGATGTTTAGTCAAAACCATTTATGATATTTTACGATTACATAGGTATTTTTCCTTACCTTACCAATCAGAACAAGGCCGGTGTGGCCCCTGCTGTACACAGAAGTTGTCTCCACTGTATTCGGTCCATGGCAGTACCTCAACATCCTCGCTGTCTGCGAAGAGTTCGCAGGTCGCCTTCTACTTGATCGATCCACATTGCTTGTTGTGCACCTCTTCTTCTTGTATCCGTCGGTTCGTTTTCGAGAATCATTTTAACAGGGCTGTCGTCCGACATTCTTACAACATGCTCAGCCCATCGTAGTCGACCGAGTTCAGCGATGTGTACGATGGGAGGTTCTCCCAGAAAATGATGCCATTCGTGGTTCATTCGCCTCCTCCACGTTCCGTCTTCCATCTGCACTTCATCGTAGATTGTACGCAGCACCTTCCGTTCAAAGACACCAAGGGCGCGTTGATCCTCCACTAGGAATGTTCATGTTTCGTGGCCGTAGAGAACTACCGGTCATATTAATGTATTGTAGATGGTCAACTTTGTAGTTCGACGAACTTTTTTCGATCTTGGCGTCCTTTGTAGTCAAAAATAGGCATGATTGCCTTTGTAATTGCTAGTGTCGTTATCGGCGGTCACCACTGAGCTCAGACACATGAATTCGTCTATTACCTCGATTTCATCACAGTAGATCGGAACTCGTGTTGGGAGGCTAAAACTGTCTTCTCACAAGCCCAATTCTATCAGCGTCAGCCTTAAGTCTGATGTACTTGTCCGCCATCGTCTCAAAATTTCGTGCTACGATATCAACGTCGTCGGCGAAGTCAAATAGTTCGACAGATTCCTGAAGATCGTAACACTCGTGTCTATCCCAGCTCACAGAATCACACACTCCAACGCAATGTTAAACAACAAACACGACAAGTCATCACCTTGCCGCAACTCTCTTAGAGATTCACAGGGACTCGAGAGTGTACCTAGTACTGGAACGACACACATCCTTTGATCCATTGTTGCTTTGACCAACCGCGTCCGGAAATCGATATTCGTGCATGATTTGCCATAGCTGGTCCTGGTCGATTGTGTCCTAAGCTGATTCGATATCCACACTGACTGCAAATATTTTAAGCGTACATGGTGCGACCAAATTCAATTTTGAGGTAGGACTATGTCTTTGTTTTCTATACTAAAGGGTGTTTCGATCGCAATAAAAAAATTTACACACCCCTCATATTGAAGATGTATAAGTGCGGCATCATGCCTCTATTTTGAGATTAGCACTTCAGTTATCAAAATGTCATCGAAGAAAAAAAAAGCAACACATCAAAATTATGCACGTGCATGGCAAGAATGTGGCTAAATCAACTGTTACCAACGTATTGAAAGTGTTCGATGAACGTTTGTCGATAGTCAGGAAAGCTGGATCGGGGGGAAATCGAAAGCTGGAGGCCACAGCGATGACAAAAAGAGTTGCCCACTGTTTCGAGCGGAACCCCAACCTCTCCTTCCGAAATGTCGCAAAGAAGCTGGAAGGGGTGCCTTCAACCATAGATAGAGCTTACAAACGGGCTGAACTGTCGACTTACAAGAAAGTGGTGACTCCAAATCGCGACGATAAACAAATCACGTCGGCCAAAGCACGATCGCGAAAGTTGTACACGACGATGCTTGATTGCATGGTACAGGAAGTTTGATTGCATGGTACAGGACGATGAAACTTACGTCAAGGCAGACTTTAAACAGCTTCATGAACAGGCATTTTATACCGGACGGGGAAAGGGGGCAGATATTTTCAAGCCCAATAAACTGTCAAAGTTCGTGAAAAAATACCTGGTGTGTCAGGCCATCTGTACCTGTGTACCCGATGAAGATCAACGTGCACATTGCGACCGGAACCATCAACTAGGAAATTTATCTGACCGAGTGCCTACAAAAACGTCTACTGCCTTTCCTGAAGCGACACAATTGTTCCGTTCTATTTTGGTCGGATTTGGCATCTTACCATTACGGAAAAAAGGCCATGGAGTGGTATGCTGCCCAAGGACAAACGCGCCAAAGCTCCACCCAATCGAACAATATTGGGCGATCGTCAAGCGGAGCCTTAAGAAAACTCAAAAAGCTGTAGTGAGTGAGAAACAGTTGCGGCGAATAAAGTGGACAAGGAGACTGTACAAAATCTAATGGCAGGTGTTAAACGAAAGTCTCGGAAATTCGCATTTGTTAAAGAGGAAGCTTAACTGAATATTTCTCCTGTATTCTGTATTAATTTGAAAAAAAAAGAATTTGACTTATAAATAAAAACTTTGACCGACTCACACTCATTTCTGTTTGACCAAATTTTGATCAGAACACCCTTTAGCACACTACGATTCTGTTTCCTTTCTCTCCGATACTGTCACTAGCAGGAGCCACTACTACATGCATATATTGTCATGTTTTTTATGCTGAAACAAAATCGAAATGGAAACATTTCCATAGTGCAGCTAAACGAACGCAACAACTTCAAACAAAATATAATAAATATGATTTGACAAAGCATTTTCAAACAGCGATCAACGTCATCTGTAAGTAGAACAAAAATGGTATTTCCTTGTTAAGAAAATTCCAAATCAAACTCTTTCACATTTCATTTTGATTTGTGGCTCTTAAAAGAGTCGATTGGTAACCTGAATGGTGCAAGTATACTTTGAGCTGGTGCACTTGGTGACAGCCTTGGTTGCTTCGGAGGCAGCGTGCTTGGCCACCTCACCCAGCAAAGGATTATACCAAATTGATAACAAATTCTTATAACAGGTTATCATTCTTTGATTTTAATTATATGATCATTGAGACCGACTAAACAGCCAAACTTATAGAATGAATAAAAACAAAATACTCCTTGAATATGTTTATAATAATTCCTGAATTGTAAGCAAATTTATTGGAATGGTTTCAAATTATGTTATCGACTTGAAATCAAAATTCTCTCTATTATTTTGATAATAAGCGTTTTTTTTTTGCTCAAATATGCTGCTTATATTTATAATTTTGCAAACGTTCGTAAAAAAATTTCTAGAGAATGACAACATATGATATCAATATAAGCCAATGGTGATAACTTAATTTGTTATGCTAAAACAGCGGAAATCAAAACGATATATGGGATACCAGAACTTGTTATTTATATGATACCAGCTTGTTATTTTCCTTTGCTAGGGCAGGCCGACAACTCACCATTTGCACGATGTATTTAGAAGAACAACTTTATTTTAAAAAACATCGGCATTGGCAAAACACCCATCATTTGAAATTGGTGGTAGGTGGGGGATTGACGGAGATGGAGGGTTTTTTAAAATCACGTAAACCATTCTATGAAATCCAGTCAATACTTCCGAGAGAAAGCGGTTTTCTAAAAAGGAGACTGGAGTGAACATTATTTTTCTCCTTGATCTAATCCCAGATATTCCGGAAAAGTACCAAAACATAGCGCAAGTTGGGTATAACAGCTTGAAACTCCAAAATATTGAGGCGGTTATTGCGGGGTAGTTGAAGATTATTAATATTCTGTTGAGAATTATGGAGCATAGTTCAAGTTTTCTCTGTCTCTACTGTATTTCTCCAAAATCTAATCTTTAAATGGAGGCTCGTGAAGCTTGGACACTGGGGTCATTGAACAATTCGTTTAGTAAATAGAATGAAGAAGGCGCAGATAAGAAACGAGCAAAAAGGTCAGGCAAAGGAGAAGTTAAATCGTGAATGTACTTGCCTGCTAAAGCAGGTAGGAAGACCCCCGGTGTGTATCTGGCCTCAGGGCCGAGACGTCTATGCTGAGCGGTGGCTGGAATTGGCGCAACTGGGGCAGAGGAACCGGGGGATTTCAAAGTGCTTTCCACGATGCGTTTCGGATGTGATGTGCGCTGATTCGTCTCTAAATCGGGTAACTCTTCGTACAAGCTGGAAGTTGGAATATATTCAGTAATCGAAAAGCTGGAATAACACGCGTACTTGCCTGAGGTAATAGGCTGAAAGACCCTCTCTGGAACCCCGAACTCAATACCGGGATGACTCTGATGGCGGGAACACTGGGAACAGAACTGACGATCAGTTTTTGAAAGTGGTACAACTGAGACAAGGGCAGAGGGGGCTTCCAAAGAGCCTTGTCGCGTGCATCCCGGTGTTAAAAAATGCGACATTAGCTGAGTATCGGGCAAGGTTGATCCGTAGCTGAGACTTTCACAAGAGGAGCTGGTTGATTTTGTGGATCCACCGTCGAGAACTTCACGATGCGGGCCACGTTTTTTGCTCTATCATCCTCAAAGGGCCGGAAGAAAACGTTTTCCGGCCACGAATCGCAGGACAATGCTTCCTTCTCCGAATTTTTGTCTACACCCACTTTTAATGAAACAAAATTCAACGTGTACAAATCTTTCCCTTTTGGAACAAGTTTTACCACCTTCGGTTTATGGTTGATGGTGTCAGGTGAAGGCATTCACACACCAAGTCGGAAATTTCCTGTTCAGTCGTAGTCGGATGAAAAGCAGACAGATGTATCCATTTCACCATTTGAAGCCCAACACCAAAAATATATACTTCATACACAAAAACTATTTAAAAAAAAAACCGGGAGTGAGACACGAATGGATAAAATAAAAAGAACTCACCCGGATTTCCACAACATTCCGTTGTTGTAGTTACAACATCGAGCAACCAGAGCAGGTCCGTTTGCGCTCCAGATTAAATTCTGTTTTTGAAAAGTTCGCTACAAGTCCATGAAACAAACCTCTCCGAGTGACGCGGCTCGAGCTCCTCCTGTCGCCAGGCTGTA